>JAJMFN010000004.1:0-79098 GCA_030574735.1 Hansenula sydowiorum
TGAACCAAAGCAGTATGATATTTTCGATATTCAGCGAGAAGTTCCAATTCTGATCAGTCATCCAAATGGAACAGATCCACTAAAAGATGCTCGCTACCTCTTCCGTACCTTGCTACAATTTCTAAAGACCATCAGTTATGGGCTGAAAAATTTCAATCCCCAACCACCAGCAACTCAAGATGAAGCACATAATCAAAAATGGAATGATTTTGCCCGTGTTTTTTCTAATGAGGAAGTTACAGTTTTAAGACAGTTATTTCGTGAGTGTATCTCAGGAATGAAATTCTTCTCATCATCTCTACTGAAAGACCAAAAGACTCAACAGCTACTGGAAAATAAACCAGTTTATGAAATAACTGGTCCTTCTCTACCAGTAACATCATCCAAAGAAGAAAAGGATCTCATGGAAAATTTCGCTATCATTTTCATGCATATTGATGCTGCGACTTTCAATGAAATCGTTCAAGCTGAAATAGAATTCTTATATAACGCTATGTTGAGAGAATCTGCGTTGTTGCATATTCCTCAATTCTTCTTAGCCAACGAAAATACCTCTCCAAATTTCTCAGGTATCCTTATTTCCTTTTTGAAGACCAAGTTAAGTGAATTGGGAAGTGATGATATAATCAAATCCAATATTCTCATTAGATTATTCAAGTTATGCTTCATGTCTGTGAACTTATTTCCAGCTTTGAATGAAAAGGTTATTCTACCGCATCTAAATGATCTTATCTTAACATCCTTGAAGTTGACCACAACCTCGAAAGAACCGATTGCATACTTCCATCTGATCAGAACTCTTTTCAGAAGCATTGGGGGTGGTCGTTTTGAAAACTTGTACAAGGAAATCATGCCTTTGTTACAAGTGTTGCTTGAGTCACTAAACAGAATGATATTGAACGCTCGTCGTCCACAAGAACGAGACATTTATGTTGAATTGTGTCTCACTGTTCCAGTAAGATTGAGCGTGCTGGTTCCGCACTTGAACTATTTGATGAGACCTTTAGTGCTGGCGCTAAATAGCTCACAAGATTTGGTCAGTCAAGGCTTAAGAACTTTAGAGCTTTGTGTGGACAATTTGACTGCTGAGTATTTTGATCCAATCATTGAACCTGTTATTGATGAAGTGATGGAAGCCTTATGGAAACATTTAAAACCGCTACCATATCATCACCAGCATTCCCATACAACGTTTAGAATCTTGGGTAAATTAGGCGGTAGAAATAGAAAATTTATCAAACCCCATCAGAATCTACAAATAAGTGACTCTTTACAGCAAGAGATCAATGCTAAGTTCAAGATTGAAGGGCTTGTGGACGAGGTATCATTATCCGTTACTACCGGTATCAAGCCAGCAATAGAAATTCTAGAAGATGTTTCAGTCGACACACATTATAGAATAAGCGCTTTCCAATATATATCTAGAGTTTTCTTGTTGTTCATACCTTCCACTAAACTTCCAGAGAAATTTTCACAAACATTATCAGGTGCCGCAGAATTAATCACACAAGAAAAGCTGGAGATAGAGAATTTTGAAATTGAGGATGAAATCATCATCAGCAAACAAAAATTAAATCAAGAACAGGAACTAGCTTTACGCCTATACAAATCCATATTTTACGCAGTTTCTATCCCGGAGACTTCAGAAGAGGCAAAATCTTTGATAAAGCACATTGCTCAACATTTCACTTTGCTAAGTGTCACCAAAGTTTTGACTGAAAAATTCAAAAATCAACGTCCGTTTTTGGTCGATGATAATGAAGGGAAGGTTGTTATATCTGAACGTATTGTGTTTGATGCCATAATTTATGCCTTGAGCTCCTATATGATTGAAGTTAGAGAGGCAGGTATCGAAGCTATCAAGACCGTTTTCGATACATCTGTTCTAGTATTTGGATCTAAAGAGAAGGCGCTAGAGTTCCCAGTCTTGCGCTCTTTGTTCAATGCATTTGTTCACTCAAGTTACGATGAAGCTTACTACAACAAACTAGCCAGTTGTCTTGGCTTAACTGCCATCGTCAATGATCTGGGGATTCCAATTTCTTGGTTTAAGGCCCGTCAATTTGATTTGGTTCATTCGATGTTTTATGTGCTCAGAGACACCAACCCAGAAGCACCTCATGAAGTCTGTGATACGGCAAAAAATTTGGTTTTGAATGTTTTGGTACAAGCTAACGAAAATGCTACAGAAGAAGAAGTTTCGGGGAAACCCTTCCAGACTATTGTTGGTGCTTTGGTTTACGATCTCAGCAATGCTAATCCTATTGTTAGAGAGACGGCACAGAAAGCATTGACAGCACTATCTGAAACTACCAGTGCTCCAATTGCTGCAATGATTGAAAAACAAAAGAGCATTTTGCTAACACCAATATTTGGTAAACCGTTGAGAGCTCTCCCATTTCCTATGCAGATTGGTAATATTGATGCAATCACATTTTGTTTGGGACTAGAGAACTCATTTTTGACTTTCAACGAAGAATTGAACCGCCTATTGATGGAGGCTTTGACTTTGGTTGATGCTGAAGATGAGTCATTGACGAGTGCTCATAAAGTATCTGAGCATCGCACTTCAGAGCAGCTTGTTAAGCTGAGGGTTGTTTGCATTCGTTTGTTGTCGCTTGCACTAACAAAACCTGAATTTATATCAAGTCAACAGGGCCATACTAGAATCAGAATCTTGGCCGTATTTTTCAAAACACTATGTGCCAAATCTACAGAAATTATCAATGCCTCACATCAAGGTCTACAACAAGTCTTGTCTCAAAATGCTAAACTACCAAAGGAGCTTTTACAAAATGGTTTACGCCCAATGCTCATGAACTTATCTGACCACAAGAAATTGACGGTGTCCGGTTTAGAAGCATTAGCTCGTCTGTTAGAATTGCTGATAACCTATTTCAAAGTTGAGATTGGTAGGAAGTTGTTGGACCATTTGATGGCATGGGCTCAACCAGTGGTACTCCATTCTATCGCATTTGAAGAACTTGAAAACAATGAGACGGTCAAAATAATAGTCGCCATTTTGAATATTTTCCATTTGTTACCGCCAAAAGCTTATACTTTCATGGAGGAGATAATCAAAACTCTTCAATACTTGGAAGACAACTTGCGTCGCAAGCAAGGTTCTCCATTCCGAGAACCAATTGCTAAATTTTTGAATCGTTTCCCGCAAGAAACTTTTCAGTATTTTTCGCAGCAGTTTCATGTTAGACAACTGGGTACTAAATTGGCGTATTTTATTAGATTGAAAGAGTGTGGAGAAATGAAAAGTGTCATCAAAGACAATATTGGTGTGCTTTATAACAGTGTTTCTCAGGAAACACAAGCTGATAATAAGTCCATCAAATTTGCAAATTTTATTGACTTGATAGAGAGTATCTCTGAAGATGACTTAGACTGGTTGATTGCTCATAAACAATTGTTACTGGATGTCTCCTCTTTGTCACAGGAAATAATAACAGTTGAACAAAATGCTGCTTTGACTTCACCATTACATTTCTGTATTCGACAAGCTATTGAAAAATTACAATCTTTGTTTGTTGTCTTCTTCCACAAAAATACGAAAGATTCAGATATCATTTTGGGTTTTGTTGATCTATTATCATCTCTCGATATTCCAATCTCTGCTGAATTAGAGGACTTCATTTTTGAAAAAGTTGTTCGATCCAAAGATTCAGAGCTTCGCCAAGAGTACATGACGAAATCGATTTTGTTTGTCACTGATAATAAATCTCTCAAATCCAAAACATTCATTCTAAAGCACATATTCAACTCTATTGTCATCAACGAAGGGTTGACACATGGTAACTTGGATGCATTAGCTCATAAATCACAAGGCGCTAAGGTTCCTACTTGGTTGGATTTAGTCCACAATAAAATTTGGAGGTCCTCAAGTGATATGATCACTATACATATTGCTGGCTCAATTGACAACTTGAGATTTGAGTTGTTACAATTATCTGCTTTGTTGATAAAATATGCTCCTCAACTTACTGCTGATTTGCGAAAAGACGTCATAAAATTCAGTTGGAATTTCATCAAATTAGAGGATGCTTTGACCAAACAAGCGGCATATGTGGTGACATCATTCTTCATTTCAGTCTACGAAACCCCAGTCAAAATCGTCACTCAAGTTTTTGTTGCGTTACTTCGTACTCATACCGTTGACTCGAGATATTTGGTAAGGCAAGCTTTGGATTTATTGGCCCCTGTTATGCCCCAACGAATGGCACAAACAGGATCCTCAACGGGCTGGATTAAGTGGGTGAGACGTGTTTTGTCTGAGAACAACACCCTTCAAAATCTGACCGTATATCAATTTTTGATTCACCATGCCGATATTTTCTACATTGCCAGAGACCATTTCATCCCAAACACAATTGCGTATATGAGTAAACTCACAAGTATGGCAAACCCGGTTCATGAAAATCAAGTTTTATCGATCGAATTGGCGGAGCTCATTTTGCGTTGGGAGACCAAAGCCAGGGAAGAAGCTGATGTTGATTCTGTTGGTGATCAATCTGTTCCAGTCGCTTCGTCTAATCTGACTGAGAAGGAAGAAGAAAAACTTTTGGGTGGTGATAGTGCTGGTTCCCCGGAAATATCAAGCTCTGATATTGCGACCCCAAAAAATTACACTGTCCCATTTGCTCAACGTGAAGCTTGTATAACATTTTTGATAAGGTTTATTTGTATAAGTTCACAAAGGGCTTCTGAAAATGAGCTGGGTCAAAAGGCGCTACATATCCTTTACAAGTTGCTGAGTGCTGGGTTTTGGAGTGAGGTTACTGTTAAGCTACAGTTTTTTGAAAAGTTTTTGGTTCAAGCTGATCTCTCAAGCTCTAATCTTTTGGGGTACTGTCTTAATGCACTAGATGTCTTAGGAATTGCTTTAGAAGGGAAATCAACCTCATGGATAATAGAGAATATTGGTTTCATTCAAACATTATTGGATAAGTGTTTGCGCTCAGATAATCACGATGTCCAAGAGGGACTACAGAGGGTTTTAAGAATCATTTTGACCGCAATCAGTGAAGAAAGTAGCTCTGATGAAAAAGAGCAAAGTGAAGAAGTCAAGTCATTTTTGACTTTATTAACTACAATTGTTTCCGACGATCTTCAAAATACTAATTCCGTTGCTGCTGGTGTTACGCTTGCTTGGGCTCTTGCTAATCACTATCCTAAAGCTTTGGATACATTGGTTCAGAGTATTATCAGAACGTTCGCCAAAATTTGTAAAGACCATATTTCAATTTCACAGACTGATTCAGCGTCCCCACAAGTCGAGTACGAAGCCAAAATGACAACTAAACTACTTGAGAAAATTCTCTATATTTCATCCATGAGAATTTCGTCGCTAGGAGATCAACGTCGCTTGTTTTTGACGCTGTTGGCACAGCTTATAGACCGCTCTCTAGATGTCCGTTTACTAAAGGAGATTATTTCGATTGTCAGAGGATGGGTATTTTCTACGACTGATCTTTTCCCCACTACCAAAGAGAAAGCGGCTATCCTTGTAAAAATGCTTGTGTTTGAACTAAGGGGAGAATTGTCATTATCCAAAGACTTCTACCAGATAATCGTCGATATATTCGAAGACAAATCTCTGGCATGTACGGAGCTTACTGTGAGAATGGAGCAACCATTTCTTGTGGGTACGAGGCTCGGTGACGTTGGTATTCGTGAACGCTTGCTATCAATCTTGAATGATAGTCTGGAAAAGGATATCAACAAAAGAATATACTATGTCATTAGAGAGCAGAATTGGGAATATTTGGCGGACTATAGATGGTTAAATCAAGGTTTACAATTGCTATACGGATCTTTCGATGGTGATCATAAATTGAAATTGGAGGATTCCTACCTGTTCGCTACACTAGACCAAATTAAATCAATTGTGGGTGATAAGATTGCTGAACCACCAGCGGGTGTCGAAAACTTAATTATCGATCATTCTGAGTTTTTGGCAAGCATCGGTAACATAAAAGCTGAAGATATCATCAAGCCATTGTCCAACATATTTTATCAAAGCCCTGAAACAGTTCATGCTACTTGGGTCAATGTTTTTCCTGTGGCCTATAGTTCTATCACTCGTCGTGAGAAGACAAATTTTAAGGAAGCTTTGGTATCTTTGTTGTCTAAAGACTATCACACTCGTCAAGCCGACGCTCGCCCAAATGTCATCCAATCATTGTTGGAGGGTGTGGGTAGATGTCCAGATCTTCAATTACCACCGCATCTCATCAAATATTTGGGTTATAGTTTTGACTCCTGGTATCCTTCTTTGAAAATTCTAGAAGCAATTGAGGAAGAGCCACTTGTTGAAAATTCAATTGTTAGTGAAACAAATCAAGATGCTTTGATTGAGATGTATGCCAACCTTCAAGAAGACGATATGTTTTATGGTCAATGGAGAAGACGTGCCAAATATTTCGAGACTAGTGCCGCACTTTCTTACGAGCAAATTGGTTTGTGGGATAAAGCCTTGCAACTTTATGAGGCTGCTCAAATCAAGGCTCGAAGTGGTGTTCTGCCATATGGTGACTCTGAATACTCCTTGTGGGAGGACAATTGGATTTTGTGTGCTGAGAAGTTACAACATTGGGACATATTGACGGAATTAGCGAAACATGAAGGTTTCACTGACCTACTTTTGGAATGTGGCTGGAGAGTCGCTGATTGGACTGCAGATAAAGAGCCCCTCGAACAGTCCGTTAAGACTGTTATGGATGTTCCAACTCCGCGTCGTCAAATATTCGAAACGTTCCTATGTTTGCAAGGCTATGCTCAGCAAAAGGAAACACTGCAAGATCTTTCTAAGTTATGCGACGAAGGTATTCAATCAGCCCTTCGCAAATGGCACGGGTTGCCAAAAAGATTCACCAACGCTCATATTCCATTGCTACATTGTTTCCAACAATATGTTGAATTTATGGAGGCTAGCCAAGTCTATGGATCTCTTCTTACTACAAACGCTCAAAACTTGGATAACAAATCACAAGAGCTCAAAAGAGTCTTACAAGCATGGCGTGAACGTTTACCAAATATTTGGGACGATATCAATATTTGGAATGATTTGGTTACTTGGCGTCAACATGCATTCGGGGTTATCAATAAGGTTTATATGCCTTTCATCCCAGCTTTACAGCAAGCGAACGGTAATTCTAACGCCAACAGCTATGCTTATCGCGGTTATCATGAGATCGCTTGGGTTATCAACAGATTTGCTCATGTTGCACGTAAACATAATATGCCAGATGTTTGTATTAGCCAATTAACAAAGATCTATACTCTGCCAAATATTGAGATCCAAGAAGCTTTTTTGAAATTAAGGGAACAGGCAAAATGTCATTATCAAAATGTCAATGAGTTGAACACAGGGCTTGACGTGATTAGTAATACAAATTTGGTCTACTTTGCTACACAACAAAAAGCAGAATTTTTCACTTTGAAGGGTATGTTCTTGGCCAAATTAAAAGCACAAGACGAAGCGAATCAAGCGTTTGCAACTGCTGTTCAAATCGATTTGAATCTCGCTAAAGCCTGGGCTGAATGGGGTAGCTTCAATGATCGTCGCTCTAAGGAAAATCCAACTGAAATGAATTATGCCAATAATGCAATTAGCTGCTATTTGCAAGCCGCTGGCTTGTACAAGAATGGAAAAGCAAGAAAACTCTTATGCCGTATATTGTGGTTGATCAGCTTGGATGACTCAACAGGGTCACTCTCAAATGCGTTCGAGTCTTATAGAGGTGAGGTGCCAGTTTGGTACTGGATTACCTTCATCCCTCAATTATTGACATCTCTTTCACATAAGGAGGCTAGACTTGTTCGTCATATATTGATTCGTATTGCCAAGACATATCCACAA
Organism: Hansenula sydowiorum; assembly: GCA_030574735.1. Lineage (NCBI taxonomy): Eukaryota > Fungi > Ascomycota > Saccharomycetes > Phaffomycetales > Wickerhamomycetaceae > Hansenula > Hansenula sydowiorum. Next base: position 7,871 of record JAJMFN010000004.1, read on the forward strand.
GCTTTGCATTTCCAATTGAGAACCACCAAAGAAGATTTTGCTGTCATCCAGAGACAGGCTATGGCTGTTGCTAGTCGTCAAAATGGTGGACAAACAGAAGCGCCTCGTCCTGCAACCAACGGTCTTCGTCAACCTTGGGAGTATGTGGAGGAAATCATGGGTATTTTGAAAACTGCATATCCCCTATTAGCGTTGTCATTGGAATCACTTGTTGATCAAATCAACCAAAGATTTAAATGCAGCGCTGATGAAGATGCTTATAGGCTGGTCATTGCATTACTAAACGATGGTATTCAATATTCAAATCGTTTACCTAACCCTAGAGAAGATGCCAAACTTCCACCAACTACGGAGGCTAACATCACTAGGTTTGCTGATACCGTTCTTCCAAGACATATTAGGGCAGAATTTGATAAGGATTTTGTCACATCAAAGCCAAATCTTGAGACATACATCACCAAACTGAGAAAATGGAGAGATCGTCTTGAAGATAAATTAGATCGCAGATTTTCAAATGTCAACTTGGAAAGCGTTTGTCCTCATTTGAGTGAATTTCATCATCAAAAATTTGAGGATATTGAAATACCAGGGCAATATTTGCTTAACAAGGATAACAATTCACATTTTGTCAAAATTGAGCGCTTCCTACCAACATTGCAACTAGTAAGAGGCACACATGCTTGTTATAAGCGTATCAAAATACGTGGTCATGATGGTAGCTTACACGCATTTGCCGTCCAGTTTCCAGCTGCTCGTCATTGTAGACGTGAAGAAAGAATTTTCCAGCTTTACCGTATTTTCAATGATACTTTAGCAAGAAAGGTGCAAACACGTCGCCGTAATATCCAATTGACGTTGCCAATTGCGATCCCACTATCTCCACATATACGTATTATGAATGATAGTGAATCGGTTTTATCTCTTCAGGAGATTTATGAAGATTATTGCAGAAAAAACAATATCAATCGTGACCAACCACTGCTGTATTACAACGAAAAGTTGAGAGCTGCTTACGATCCACACCTTCCAAAACCAGATGTAATGAGTATCAGAGTTGAAATTTTAAGCGCAATTCAATCATTGATCATTCCCAATAAGCTTGTGAAGAATTATTACGCTGGATTGTATTCCAAGTTTGAGGACTTTTGGTTATTCCGCAAGCAATTTACTTCTCAATATGCTTCGTTTATTTTCATGACATATATGATGAGTATTAATAATCGTCAACCACATAAGATCAGTATCAACTCAAAATCAGGTGCTGTTACCACATTTGAGATGCTCCCAACTAAACTTGCTAGCAGCAAAACCAACACTAATCACTATGCCAATAGTGGATTGGATGTTTCCGCTCAAAGGGCTGCCCCAATATTTTTCAATGCTGAAAGTGTTCCATTCAGATTGACCCCAAATATCCAGACTTTAATTGGGGAAGCTGGTATGGAGGGTATTCTATCTGTTCATATATTATTGATTTCCAAAGCTTTGACTGAACAAGAATCCGAATTGGAGACCTTTTTACCATTGTTTGTTCGTGATGAGGCTATCTCTTGGTTTACTCAACAACATCGTCCTTCAGCTGATGAGCCACAATTGCGTGAAATTGTTCGAGTCAATGTGGAGCAAATCCTAAAGAAGATCATGCAACTAAGCTCTGTCAATAGCACCAGCTCTGTCACAACTCAACATATCCTGGACTTGATTCAACAAGCTGTCAATCCAAGGCATTTAGCCGCTTCTGATCCTTTATGGATGGCCAGTTTGTGAGTACTAAATTTCTGATTGGAATTCAACTCTGTGTATTTTTTATTGTATTATAGTTATTATTTGTAAGATGTCCGTACTTAGTTAATTAAACATACTCTTTATGAGCTTTTTTCCTTTTCAGTATTTCTCGGTCTTTCTGTTTGGACAAATCACTGATGACAATGTGGAAAGAGAAGTATTTTTAAGTAACGTATAAGATTTCAACTTTCGCGAAGCTTTTCATATCCGGAGCATCTGAGATCCTGAGTTATGGTGTATATATCTCAATGGCTCAAGTTGCGTCCTCCTCTCCTATTGTTACCTGTATTTGTAGACTATCTAGTGGTAACAGTATGGTTCAGAGATTTGGGTATAGATAACAGACGATGGTCTGCCCTTAACGGAGGACGAGCTGAAAATAAGAATTGTACGGCTAAATTCGAATCTCGATAAGATCTCTTAGCCAACTTTTCCCAGTGTTACCCAAGTGCTAGCTAATATCCAATTGCACCAAATGTCTCTCACGCTTCTCAAGATCCCAGGCGATGTTCTGGAGACTTCACCCAGCTCACACGAATCGGTGTCCCTTTTAACCAGAGTGTTGAATGACGGATATGACACTGTTAAAAACAAGTACAAAATAATAACCTCCACAAGGATCAAGAATGAAAATGTCTTCTTTGAAGATTTGGGGCTTCATGCTACTGGTTCTTACATGCTGCTACTTATACGTGGTTCTGAACCAGCTCAAGAAGCTCAGTATCTGGATATAGTCCAAGCTATCAACACCGGGAACTTCAAGCTAGTAACAGCCGATCAAAATCTTTCCTTCGAAAAGATAAAGGCAAGCCAGATACTTGGAACAATAGGATCTAAGCCAAAGCAAGACTCAAACACTGCTGTTAATGGTTGTGAGATTACAGGATTCACGTCGTTTCACAAAGGGGTTGGAAAGTTTCTTATGAAGGAGGTTGAAAAACTGTCCAAGGCCCAAGGAATTAACTATGTACATGTTTCTGTGATCTATGAGCATGAGCTTGTGCCATACTATGTTCAATTTGGATACGTAGAGGTTGGAGAGAGGGAATTGCTTTCTATTGATGAGAACGGACTTGTTAAAGGGACCGCTCTAGAGCATGGGATATATGCAAACCAAGACTTCCATGTCGCGTTTCTTCAAAAGCCTCTATGAAAGGCCATGCAGGCTCGAAGAATAGACGAAATTTCAGATTGAAAGCATCCAAAGTTTGTAGATTGTTGTTGGTCCAAGCATCAAGTCCCCATAGTTGAAGATCTCTGTTCCGGAACATCCAGACATCCTCGGAGATTTTTCAACGAATCAGTTTTCTTTGTATGTTGGGAGAGTAAAGAATGTTAAGCTACACAGTTAGATATCTCAGAAGACTTCTGTTTGGCCTCAATTGCGCGAGGAAACACACGTCTTGAGATGTCTTCAGATAGGTTTTATGAAAGCCTGCATCACAAGCAGAGCCTGAACACTCTAAACTCGCAAACCACGAGACCCGTTGAGTTGAAAAAAGTTGAAATCAGTGGTGGTGACTTTTCCGATAATTACTACCAATCGTTATTAGAACCTTTGCTAGGAGATAAGAAAGTGTTCTCATTGATAGACCTTAACAATGAATTGGTAAATGTGAAGGAGAAACTTGAATACTCTGGTCTTTTCAGAAATATATCAATAGATGTTGATCTGGACAAAGGATCCACAACCAAATTGAACAAAAATGATGTGTTATTGGAAGGTGCGGTCCCGGTTAAAGCCAGAGTGAATTTGGCTCCAGTCCAATTGTTCAAATTCTCAAGCTATTCATCAAGTACAGATTATGATGCCGCTGCTGGAGTTCGTTATTTAGATCCAAATTTTCTAAAAAATGCCACTTCCGTATTGGCAGATATCAACCTCAACTATGACCCAGTCAATAACACTTTGAATAGAAAAATTTGGGACTTCTCCGTGCTCAAACCATTCAAATACGCACCATCATTAAGAACCGTCTTCAACCCAGTGATTTCATCCATAGACGCTAATTCATGGGCTTCTCATACTCAATTCAGCAGAGGAGTATTCTTTGGGGTTCAGAAAACTTGGTTGTCTCAAAAAGGTGACACCATTTTCACTAATGGAGTTGCCATCACACATAGAAATATTGGTGATATTAGTAATAGTGCCTCGGATTCTGTTCGTGCTGATGCTGGTGGTGATTTCAAGATTGGAATCCAATCGAATTTGAAGTATGACGCAAGAAAGTTTATTGGTGCATTTGCTACGGATGGTGTCAATATTGATGCCACAAATGAGCTTGCTGGTTTCAACAGTGCTGATTATTTTGACAAACATGGAGCCAGGGGTCTAGAAGTGGAAAAATTCAACGATCCTGATTATCTTAAAAAGCAAGAAAATATAGAATTGAATAAATTCAACAAATCTGTCATCAAATTCGAAGGTGCTAAATCATTCTTCAATAACAACTTTACTTGTGCAATCGACCTTAACGCAGGCTCTATTATACCATTAGCTTCCAATAAATCAAACAAATTACACATCACAGATCGCTTCTTCCTTGGTGGATTAACTTCTTTAAAAGGTTTCCATTTGAACTCTGTTGGTTTGAAGAATGGTAACGACTACGTCGGTGGTACTTCATTCTTCAAAGCAGGGCTTACATTCTTCTCAAGAGTTCCAAACACCCCAGTAACATCACCTCTAAGACTATACAACTACATCAATGCTGGTGATAATTTTAACATTGCAAACATCGAAAAATTCAAACAATTGGCCATCTCTGGTGATTTGATTAAACAAAGTGCTATCAGCACGGGTGTTGGGTTGGCTTATAGAGCAAACAATGCCGTTGTGGATCTATCTTACAACGTGCCATTAAGTAATAGAAGTCAAGACAGAGCTAAACCTGGCTTATCATTTTCTGTTGCCTTGAACTTTTTCTAAGATCAACAAATCTTTTGTTTAAATTATATTATATTCCATAAACGTGATATTAGATGACGATCAAATAGTAGGATTAGCCATGATTATACCCCACATGCTCTATTGACACATATGCTGATATGATGTATTGATGAGCAGCCAACTCAAGTCAAGTATCTTGGTGGAAATTTGAAAACATTGTGCTCTAAAACTGACAAATTCATATATTGCTAAATTGTATTAAATTAAACGGCGAAAACAGCGAAAATCTAGCACCGGAAAGAAACATACAATATTTTCATCCAAAAGCACTAAATATATAGAAATTAAAATCATAGCTCAGTCCATATAGCGTACATTGCGTAAAATCAATATATATAAATGGTTAATCAAAATTCATATTTTTTTCATATATATATAAAAAAAGAAAATCAGCTAAAACTGTATATAATATTTACGATCCACAAACGTGTTAATTCTTATAAATTGAAAAATTAAAAAAATTCGAAGCTATATATTTCTTTGGATATATATTACTCGAGTCTCACTTGAATGCAGTCACAATTAGACTTCCAATACGGAAGACTTAAGCAGTAACAAAAGTTAGTCATAGCATGACTATTTGAATTATAATTTCGGTAGGGATTAAAAGATGCCCTGAAATTCGCGGTTATAGTAAAATCTAAGGCATTCGGTCTTTAACATCGATATTCGTAGTTCCTCAAATCTCAATAGGTCACAAGAGAGTAGATTTATGACAAACTAATGGCTAAATATAAGTTGAAAGCAGGACAAACAGCAAGCCGTTGACTTGTCAGTGTTCTGTTCAAACCTTTGGATTTCTCAGATCTTTCCAGGCCACCAAAATTCGATCGAGAAAAAAACACAAGATCGAGCCTTCATCACTTCAACTTCCAAACATCATCAAGAGATTTGATTAGTCGCTACACCTTTCATATAAGCATTGGATCAAGATGAGCGAGCAAGGAGAAAAAATGGACATTGATCGTGTGTATAATCTTGCAATTGGTGATATTGCTTCGACAGTACACAAAAACTAACTTATAGAACCGTCTATAGCATCACTTCCAACAACAAAAGAGGGAGCTCCTGTCGGGAAATCAGTAGAAGGTTACGTTCTCATTGCTGAAAACGTACACGAGGAGACCTCTGAAGAAGATATACAAGAATTCTTTGAAGATTTTGGTAAAGTTCAAAATGTTCATTTGAATCTCGATAGACAGACAGGTTACGTGAAAGGGTATGCATTGATTGAATACAAGACATTAGAAGAGGCACAGAAGGCGATTGAAGAAGGTGACGGAGAAGAGCTTTTGGGCCATATACTCTCGATAGATTTCGCTTTCACACAAGATCACAGAGTTCCAAATAGCTCTTCGAAGGATGAAGAGAAAAAAAGAGATCAAAGCCCCGAAAGACCATAGTGATGCATAGAAGTGTTATTCTGCCAAGATCATACGAAGCCCATACTACTCAATATTGGTGCTCTAACACAAATGGTGCCAATTTAGTTGGAAAACATTTTGTAGCAAATGGGATGTCACAGGGTAAAAAGGTTCCTCGAGGAGAATTACCAGCTTACTGATAAAATTGATCAAACGAAGCAACCAAATGTTACTGTACACACCTTTCGAACTTCAGGTACCAACCAGGATATATAGAGACCCTAAAAGAACTGGACCAGATCAAAAATTACTGTAAAATGGACCATATACTATGTAACGTTCGCGAATTCATTCTACGCTTTCTCGTTATATACAGAACTACTTCATCGTAACGAGCTCTAAAGAAAGAGAAAGGGCTCTCCAAGTTCTGGACCAATCTTGCAGAGGATGTGGATTCTTAAGTTCATTCAAAAAGAAGCCGAACAAGAAGAATCCCACTGGCTAGCTCCCCATGCTGTCTATACGCTTGGAAGACAGGACAGTGCTTCTTTTAATTTCAAATCCAACAAAGTTTCAAAGACTCACCTAGAAGTTCAAGTTGTCCAGCATGAAGACAGAAGGAACGAGTTCTCGAGTCTTGAGATATCAATTATTGGGAAACAAACTACTATTGGCGATGAACAGATCAGTAAAAGAAATATGAGCCCTGAGGAGCAAGAGCAGCCCATTTTGAGGACGGTCAATGAATCAACAACTGTTGTATTAGGCAAATCAGGTCAACAGATACGATTCGAAAGAATACCATGGTCTTTCAAGATCAATGAGTTCACCAAGCTAGATCTGGGAAAACTAAAAGCACTCGATATCAACTACAGCTTCCATCTTTCCAAACATACAACACATCTCATCAGTGACACTTTGAATATCAGCTCTGCTGCTTTAAGCGCTTTGATCAGCGAGGTACCCATTGTTAAACAATCATTCGCAGAATCTATCTATGACAATATCGAAACTATCAAAAGTAACTTTGATGACTTTGTACCCAGATATCAGGATCATCTTACAAATCCGAGTGCTGATATACGGCAAGAAAGAGCTTCATTATTCGAGGATATCTTGTTCATATTTGGTGATCGGTCGCAACAAGAAACCATTGGTAAAATTTTGGAAAGTGCAGGTGCCCATGTGGTCAACTTTGAAGTTTCAGCGGCTACTTCCAAAAGTGAATTGGTGAGGTTCGCCCAGGAGCGATCAGACAAGAAGTATACTGTCTTCATCCAGATCCAATCACAAGATCCAAATTTTTTAGAATCCATCAGAGATCCACTATCAGAAAATCATAGAAAACATCATATCATGATTGAAGCATGTAAAGAGCTTGGTACCAACTTGGTCACCACGGAGGACATTTTCAACAGTGCTAAAAATGTTGATATTGAAATCTTGATAAAATCAAGAGTTTCCAGAAATTCATCTTCTCCAACAATCGATGGTCAGCCACAAACCAAGAAACAAAAACTGAGCAAAAGACCCAAAAAGATCAAAGCCTTGGACAGTTTAGACTTCTTTGCAGGTGGTAGTAATTATGAATCAAGTCAGCTTCAACCTGTAACTCAGGTTCAAGAAACCCCAGTTTCTCAAATAACTGAAACGCCTGAAGCTCAAGAACCACCAAAGAAAAAGAAACAAAGATCAAGGATACAACCTTTAGGAAATGGCATGCTTCTTCATAGGAACTTTAGTCCCATTCCTGAGAGTATCAATAGCGAGGCAGAAACCCAAATACCTGCTACTGCCAATGCCAAACTTGAAGGAGTTGCACAAGTACAAGTGGAGGAACCACCACGTTCAAATGAGGTTGTACAGGAAAATGGAGACAGTCTTGAGACACAGATTAAAGAGTATCCAAAGCAACAAGAACATACATCTTTACTCAATGCTGTGGTGAATGCTAAAAAACATGCTACACAACGTATCAACACTCAGCTAGGCTATGATGAAACATATACCGCTGATACTGCTGAACAACTGAAAGACCTCGCTATAATCGAAGTCACTGATATGCCCCTACGCTCCAGATCTAATGATCAATCGCAACAAAACTCTGCTAGCTCCAACCCTAAGTGGGTTGGTCGTAAGAATTTCAAAACGTTTGTGAAAAATTCCAAAAAAGTTGCTAGAGATCAAAGTTTCTTATATACGAGAGAATTTGTCCCATTTTCAGAATATGATCCAAAGAAACAAGATGCTCGGTACAAAAAAGATGTTGAGTTCTTGAAAGGTATTGATCAAGTCAAACAAATTGAAAATATCGAGATAGAGGCTCCAGAGCACGAGCCCGAATCTTTTGCGTTTAGAAGCGACACATTGAGGCAGCCTACACTGGCTGATGATCAGCCGGTCTCAAAGAATAAACTATTTGTTGAATCAGATGATGATGATGTTGATGTGGATGATGGACTGGGAATGAATATTAGAAGAGATAATGAGCAAAGAGTTCCAGAATTCAGAAGACATATTGAGGAGGAACCTAGTGAGGCTAAAAAACAAACCGAAGCAATTGACAGAGCACCGATTCCAATAGAAGAATCGGATGACGATGAAGGTGGTAATGATGACGATGATAGTGATGACGATGATGACGATACCCCCAAGTTTAGATTTAGAAGCTGATATGAGAAAAATGAACATTCATTCCACATTTACCCATTGTTCTGAAATAGTTCAAGTGTTCGGTATTATCTTTTGTGAATAACATTCCATACGAACATTGTGTATCTGTTGAACCATCACAGAAATAGATATTTGAAATCAATGGCATGCTACCATAATTGTTTTCTTCATTAATAAATATTTCATTTGAACAATGTGTGTAGGTATCACTTATGTAGAACCCATCACTCAGAGGTAGTTTAACCACTGGGTCATTCTTATGTGCCACACGAATCAATTTGGAATCATGATTGAACTCAGTCTCATCCAACCCAAATATCTTATTGATATATCTAGCAAAATATACGTTACCAAACATTGGCTGGCCCATAGTGATACACTTCAAATTATCGTGAAATTTCAGTATTTCAATACTAATCAGCAATCCAACAGCACCACCTAACGAATGCCCCACCACAACCACTTTGAAGCCCTTTTGATTTTCTGAGAGTGACCTTAAAGGTTGCTCAATCTTTTCCCAAGTATGCAAATACGAGGAATAAAATCCCTTATGAACTTTACAACCAACACAAACATCGAATAAATTCACCATATCGGAATTGATATCAATAATAGTATCCTTGAAAGATCTCGTACCACGAAGGGCAACAACAATTAGTTTCATATCATGATCAATTGCAATATATCCTGTAGTTGGAAAGACAGGTCTCGTGGTGCCAGGTAAAAAATTGAACTCATCAGAGCTCCATTGCTGAACCACTTCCATAGTAGGGAAGGCAGAACAATCGTTATCACATTGGAAAGGCGCCTCTATCCTAGATAAAGGTGAGATGCAATATCTTCAACGATTAGTACCAAGGGTTTAGAAGATTCATGTCAACAGTGATACTCACGCAATATCCATCAGATGGGAATGTGCAACTAATCTGTCGTATAATTCTTGAGATATAGATTCTTTGGGAACCCCCGAACAAGTGAACAATGCAATGCATTGTAAGAGTAGAATAAGACTGAAGAAAATCATGATGTCTGAAATCCCATGTTGATGATGGTTAATATTGCTCACTTAGTTTGGCTGAGCACACGAGATTTCCACTAAGTAATTTGGTATCAACGCAGTTGAATTTTATTCGTAAGTCCTAAACGTTCTGTCAATAATAAGAGGTCTATTATTCCTCATTTTTATTGCTATCAAAAAACATCAACTACTAAAATTTTAATCAATTGGAAAGTTTGTACATTAACCGAATCCGTATGTGCTTACACACTTACAACAAAGTAAAGACACGATACAAAGCTATCATACGATCCGACGGATACTTTACTACTATGTGCCACCGTAAGTGATAGCTCTATTGATTGTTCTTATAGCGTTTCGGCTTGGTTTCCTGAGAAGGAGACTTTTAGATTCAACGTTATAACCTTGATAGACTGACGAGTACATACCTTTATGGTCTCAATACTGGCTATTGTTGTGACTGACCGTAAAACCCCCTTTTGAAATGGGGTTGTTTATAATCAAGTTATGAATTTTCAAGACATTGATTGACGCTTTGGCTCAATTGAATATCTATTATTATGGCCGTTACTCAAAAAATTTTGAAGTCGTTTTTGTCAATATTTTGAATTGGTTTTCAGCAAATTGGGCTCTCGCCTTTTAACAGATAGGGGACTTCAATTACGAATCTAAAAATGGAACTCGAGCCTTTGAATGAAAACCTATATCAGGGTAATTGTCTACTCCAAGATTAATTAGATAAGTATTACCTTCACTCAACATGGACACAGTAACGGGTTGTATCGAATGTTTTTATTAGTTTTCCACTTGGATTATTACAAGATGCTTTGTTTTGTCCTTGTTTATCAAGAAACATGTAATAGTTCCAAATAATGAAGAAAACAATAGAAAAAGGGGGAAGATAAGGAAGATATTATAGAGGAGGGGAAAAATTACTGGATCAGCTAGGTCAAAGTTTGATCAGTATTCTCTATAGCAATATCGTTCCTCGTATACCTAAAAGTGATCGTATTTTATTATAACATTTATAGGAAAGCGGATACTCTACAAGATGGAAATTTTTGATGAAATAGCATTCATTATAATTAGAAAGGGCAAGAGATGAAATGTAAACAATCTCTATAACCTCAATCAATTACAATCATTGTTGAAAATAAAATTTCCCTCCTGAACTCATTTCGTAACGTCCTGAAAAAGTCATGTGTGGTTAGTAGAAGATATTCAGCTGCCAAAGCCTTGGAACACGAAAAGGGAAAATCAATAAACCCCAGAACTGAAACATTTGGCACTCGTAGCTTAAAAGCATAACCATCCCTCAAAAAACCAACTAAAAGAACTGTTTGGGGATCCACCTTCCATGGTCACGAACCCATGTATGAGAGTGCTCTACACCAACAGCAGAGTGTCGACTTTGAACCGTTCAAAGCTCCAAAACCCCCACAGCCAGAAAATATTGGAAAACATGGGAACTTTCATAACATACAAGTTCTTCATAACTTCCCCAACCACACCGGACTGAATAGTCCGTTATCTTTTTGGTGGAAGGTAGGAACACAATTGTATACCATATTACAAAAGATCAAAACTCCCGTTAATCTTCAATCATTGCTGGAAAAGCAACAGTCGATGTTTAACTTGGAGGCTAGAACCCAGAATAACATATCACACAGATACAAAACCGTGAAAGATGATAGATGAAAGGAAATTAAGGATTATTTATTCATAGAGAAAAAAGAGAAGAAAAATTTCGTGATCAGTGATAACTAAGTAATTATATAAGCAAATATTACTTAATCAGTATAATCTTATGGGCGGCTAATTTTTGTTTAAAAAGAGGAAATTTCCTGTTTAACAATGATTTATCTTCAATTGTTCATTGTCCACTTTAAGAGTTGAAGAAAGCGGAACAGTAGGACCAGAATGTATTTGGGGAATGGGCTGCGAGTACTAGAGGCTACCGAACATCCTGGAGTTGAGGATACCCACAGGGCGCTTTACAAGTCTGCGAGCTATGACGATGAGCTTGATGAAATGAACAGATTGGTGACATTGGAGTTGAGCAGGCAGAGATATGAGTTGGACCTTAATCACGATTCCATTGGGAGTGCTGACACTTCTTCTTCACTTTTGACAAACTCGAGTTACAATCTTGTGGAGTCCAATTGGCACTGTGCGAGTCGCAGCATCCAAAGAGAGCTTCAAAAACTTCAGATCCAGTCACAAGATCAACACATTGACCAGAAGCAGATACATGGAGATCAGTTGCATCAGGAAGAGCCTCAGTTGCATCACCAGTCACAACCGCAAGTTCATCGGCAAGAATTAATGAACTCCAAGTTGAACAGATCCGAAGAGATGATATATTCATCAGTATCTGAGAAGAAACCCAAGCCAAACAAGTCGAGACAGAATAGCGCATTACTGCAAGATGCTGCACCACCACTGGTCTTGTCCTCTTCAATAATCACCATCCCACAAGGTTCAAGGTTTTTCGTCATCAAATCATTCAACCAACAGGATATAAATTCATCGTTCATCCATAAAATCTGGTCTTCAACAGACCTCGGTAACAACAGGTTGTCAAAAGCGTTCAATTCAAGAGATTCCACTGAGCGAATCTTTCTATTGTTTTCAGTGAATGGATCTGGAAAGTTTTGTGGAGTTGCAGAGATGAAGTCAACTTTATCCATGACTAAAGAAGAGAATGATAAGGTTTGGATGGATAGTGCAAGATGGAAGGGGAATTTTCAAATTCAGTGGCTCATAATCAAAGATATTCCAAATATTTACTTCAAACACTTAAAGTTTTATTCACGCAACACCTATTCAAATAGCCATGAATTAAAACCAGTTACAAATTCAAGAGATACTCAAGAACTATCATTTGAAGTCGGCAAGCAGATGATTGAAATATTCAAGACAACATCATCATCAACAAGTTTTTTGCAAGGAATTGTGCATAGATGATAGGTGTTGTATACACAAATAATAGCTATGTTAAAATGATTACAATTATTGGATGATGACCAAGGGCTCGTAACGCACATCTCGGAAGTAATTTTTTCTTGCTCCTCCATCTGGAGAACTGATAATGAACAGTTTTATGCTAGGCTCAAAAAAAATCGCACGATTTATTCAAGAGAGAGGTGTAATTCAATAAACTAATAAACTGTTCTTTTCAACTCCTATTTTCAGTCCATCTCCTTTGCAATTGAATTAAGAGAATAGCAGCTATGTCTAAAGTAATCAAATCTTTGCCAAAGAATTGCAAATTCTCAACGCTTTCTCAATTGAGAGCGCAAGTTGAAATTCAAGCCGTTCCAGAATCTGCTCCAAAACCACAAATTCAATATCGATATGATCCATTAAACGAGGCTCAAAAAGCATTTCTCGATCGTGTCATCAGAGTGGATCAAGCTGGTGAATTAGGTGCTAATTATATTTATGCTGGTCAATATTTTGTTTTACAACATACAAGACCAGAATTGAAAAATATTTTAAAACATATGTGGGAACAAGAAATTCACCATCATAGTACTTTTAACAAATTGCAAGTTGAAAGAAGAGTACGACCATCCATTTTCACACCATTTTGGAAAGCTGGTGCCTTTGGGATCGGTGTTACCACCGCGCTATTAGGGAAAGAAGCTGCAATGGCTTGTACTGTTGCAGTGGAAACTGTTATTGGAGGACATTATAATGATCAATTGAGAATTTTAATGAACAAGTTTCAAATAGATGCAAAAGATTTAACAACTGGTGAAGTTGTATCTGGTGTGGAGAGTGAAGAGTTGAATACTTTGAAAAGCACAATCAAACAATTTAGAGATGATGAATTGGAACATCTTGATACTGCTGTTGAAAATGATGCAGAAGCAGCTGTGCCATATTGGTTATTGACAGAAGCTATTAAAGGTACTTGTAAATTGGCCATTTGGACTGCTGAACGTGTTTAACCTCATGCTCATATGTAAATAGAAAAGAGCTTGATTATGACTAAACGATATTTAAACTAATAAATATATATAAATTCGATAAGAGGTAGACACAAAATGTAAATTTCTCTACCACTCGGTTTAAACATATGCCATTAAACACCATTTTTTTTAAAATTTTAAACAAAACAAGTTATCTATAGTGGTTACATATACAAAGAATTCATAAATTATGTCACCACTAGTCATTATATGAAGAAGAAGAATTAGAAGAGGACCAGACGACTTTACAAAATAAAAACAGTATAGTAAAATATAAGAAAACAGAGATGATAATGATGAGAAACTAGAATGAAATCAAATGAGAAGAACGTCGTTGCTATTTGTTTTTGTTGTTGTTTTCGTTGCCAACATGAAAGCGTCTAGACTAATCCATCATAAAGATTCAAGGCACTAACAATACTAGGATCTATTTTAGATCCTTCTCTAAATTCATCCAAACTAATCTCACCATTTTGATCCTTATCCATCAACTGGAAGATTTTTTGCACTCTTAGTTCAGGAGTAGCTTCATCTTCATTCAATTTCACCATACTGCCAATCATTTTATAAATGGCACTAACAATTGCCAACATTTCATCATAACTAATCTTGCCGTCATTATTCAAGTCGTATAGTTGGAAAGCCCAGACTAATTTTTCCTCTAATGAGCCTCGACTCGTGATACTTAATGCACATATGAACTCTTTGAAATCTATTGTTCCATTCTTATCATTATCGAAAACGTTGAACACATAATTACTAAAATCTGTTGGATCACCAAATGGGAAGAATTGTTTATAAATTTTGATAAATTCCGGTTTTGTTAGTTGACCTGAGGGACAATCACGTAAAAACCCCTTGTACCATTGTTGTAATTCACGTCTATCAAAATATGTTGATTTTTTCAAAGATGTCAATTCATCTTTAGATAACTTGGAAGCAGCTTTACCCATTTTGAAATCGAAATGATTGCGGTAAATAAGCTTTTTGAAATTTATATAACAACGTTCGGAATCTTTGATGGCTAGCCTTGATTACAGACGATTTCCAATGAAGACGATATTGATAGTGGATTATGATCGAACTTTCCTTTAATAGTAAGTACGCTTCTTAAAAGGGTCCCTTTGCGTTATAGATTTGTACCCGAAACTCAGCCCGTGATAATATTCACAATTTTGATTTTTTTAGACGTTGCGAAACTTGTGAAATAAAATTGAAACGTAGCAGCCTTATGAAGAATCCTCGAGATATATATATTTTCAACAGGGTCAGGTCACGATTCTAGTGTTCACTCAAGATTGCAACTGGTCTTGGAACTGAGATTCTTTTAAAAATGGCGCAGCTTAATAAAATGAACCAGCTTTTGGGCCTTCAGCACTGAATTTCGGCCAAGCTGATTTGAGAAATTGAGATCCGGTGAAGTAATAAAGAGTGGAACAATCACGTGATAATCACCCTCGGAAATATACGTACACTTCATATTTTCAAACACTTTGTGATACTGATAATACGTGACTATACTAGATGGAAGAGATTCGGCAATGAGTGAATAATATTCATCACCGAGCCTTACACTTGTTAGAATCCAAAATGCGTAATGAGAAGGGCAAAAACCAGAGAACGCTAGTATAGTGCTCCTGGTATGCGCAGGTGAACCCATCACTTCCAATTGTTCGGTCCGAATTTGGTGCTTTTGTATGGGATTCAAGTGAGTTGAGGTTTGACACCAATTGAAACCATTTCGCTTATTAGTTGGTATAAGTATAGGCAAAGGCTACTTTGTTGGTGGTGCAAGTTGGTTTGGCTTTTATTTTTTGGTTTTGTCTGTAAGAGAATATGTCTATATTGAAGAAATCTATCAAAAAGCTGAACAGATCAAGATCTGGTTCAAATAAGTCTACAGCCTCACAAACCTCAAGTTCGTCAATCAAGGGATCATCATCACCGTTGGCTGAAAGAAATGAAGATGTCAGATCGCTAGAAGAGCCTATCGAAGTCACTACTCAAAACACATCGGAAATTGAGGAGGAAGAGGATGAAGACAATGTTCCGGAAGATTCCAGCTTGGATGAAAAATTATTACCAGATATCAGAAAGAACCCACCAGAAGAAATTGCAACCACTGCACTTACATTGGGTATACTTTCAGGATTTTCATTAGGAACGTTGGTCTTTAGCAACTATAAACCTCCATCATTTTACTTGATTTCCCTATCATTTTTCCATTACTTGGAATTTTACATCACAGCCAAATACAACCCCAAGAAAGTCCACAAAGAATCATTCATCATCAACAATGGCTCATCATATACATTAGCCCATACATTTGCCATTGTGGAAACTGCTATAGAATACTATTTTTTCCCAAATTTCAAGAAGAAGTTTATGTTTTTGAAATTCGTTGGTTTTGCCTTGATAGTTTTCGGTCAGATATTAAGAAGTTGGGCTATGATCACTGCTGGGAAGTCTTTCAGTCATTTAATATCAGTGAATCGTCAAGATGACCATGAACTTGTCACTACTGGGGTTTATTCAACTTTTAGACATCCAAGTTATACGGGATTTTTCTGGTGGGCTATTGGAACTCAATTGATGTTGACAAATCCAATATCACTTGTTGGGTTTGCTATTGTGTTATGGTTGTTTTTCAAAAGTAGAATTGAATTTGAAGAGAAACTATTGATCAAGTTTTTCGGTGAAGATTATCAAAACTATAGAAAGACCGCATTTGTTTATATCCCGTTTATCAACTAAATATATGAAAGAAATTGATTTGATTGGAATTTACATTCGTATTATACGTGCATCAACTAAACATATGGAACAAATCGAGTTGATTTGGTAACAAATTAGCAATCTACATTGGAATAAAATGTATTAGAAAATGATCTATTAATTAGTGAGTGAATTGAGATCTATAAGTTCTATAAGTAATCATGTATATAAACGAAAACAAAATCTTATTATGTTATGCAGCAGATGATATATTATTGATATAATTATTTCTTTGTGGCAGGTTCAGAAACTGAAACGACATTGACCTCTTCAACCTCATCAGAAGTGGTTTCTTCTTCATAGATATCTTTCTTTTCGGTCAATTTAATGTCTTGAACAAACAACATCAAAATCAACATTGGTGCAATCACACCTAACCCAGTCCAACCAATCACTTGAATGGTTTCTCTGTAAGCTTTCGAAATGGCAATTCTGGCTTCTGTACCTTCTTTGTATTTCAAGGCAACTTTGATGGATGCGTAGATCTTTGAAGCTGAAGCTTTATCATCAGCTGGTAAATATTTCTGTAAGTTTGAAATCAACAAAGAATTCCAAATACCACCGGCAATAGCTGAACCGATCAAAGAACCAACAGAGTTGAAAGCCATGAAGAAAGCAGTGGACATGGCAATACCTTCAACACCGGCAACAGCTTGGATAGTAACTTGTAAAGCACTTTGATATAAAGCTCTACCGAAACCAATGAAAACTTCCATAGTGACCAATGTTGCATAGTTAGCCATTTCACCATTTCTGTTCATCAAGTATACTAATAAACCATGACCTAAGACTAAGAATGGAACACCAATCAAAACAAAAATCTTTGTTCTTTTGGTGTATTTCATAACCAACCCACAGGCAACAGATGCAATATCAATGGTGACTTTCTTGGAAGAATCAACTCTGGTAGCTTGACCAGCGGTATAATAACCACCAACTTGTAAAACGGTTTGGAAATAAGTAGCAAAAGAAGAATTTTCACAAAGATCTAAGGCAACCATAATTAAAGTGATGATAACAGTTTTGTTGGTTAATGATTGAGGTGGAACAAATGGTTTTCTACCTCTAATTGGTAAATGTTTTGATGTTGAGTTCCAAGCAACGAAACAACAAAAAATGACAAACCCAACAACAATCATCGCAATCAAACTAGCATCGTGCCATTTGTAAGGAGATGAACTACCAGTCAAAGTAAGTGGAACGAAGAACAAGGCAAATCCGACCATCAATAAAACACCACCAAGAAGATCTAATTCGATAAAGATTAAATGGTAAGCTTTTTTGAAAAATGAGCCTTCTGGTAAATCTTGTAAAAGTTTAACCTCTTTTCTATAACCATGTTTCTTAGCTCTTCTGTCTAAAATGGTCATGATGATAGTTAATGGAATCATAGAAACACCGATAATGATGGCAAAGATACCATAACCCCATCTCCAAGTCCAGTCATCTAAAATGGCATCCAAGACTGCAGAACCAGCGTATAATGATGGAATGGCAGTCAAAGAACTTGGTAATTGAGACCAGATACCTCTGTTAATCAAAGAAGTGGTATCAGCAATGAAGATTTGTTGGAAACATCTATAACCGTTTCTACCAATGGCATAAAAGATTTCAGCGACAATATAACTTTGAACATTTTTACAAGCAGCATATAAGATGTAGGCAACAGTGTATAAGAAAATGGCAATACCAAAACCTTCACCACGACCTAATAAATCAGCTAATTTGGCAAGGATTGGATAAGCACAGATAGCTGCGATTTTGTAAACAACAGCAGCGGTGGCAATCATGGAATGAGCATTGAAAGAAGAAGTTGCATATGAAGCTAAACCCTTTGTGGAATCGGCAGCAAAATTTTCAACAAGAGCAGTGACGATTAAACCTGCATAAGCTATGTATAATAGCTTTTTTGGCCATGATTTTTGGAAGATTTGTTTCTTATCATCCTGAATTTCAGCATCTTCATTCAATTGAGATGATGATGATTCTTTTGAATTGGTTTTCTGTAATGATGAACTACCTGATGGTTCAGATTGAACAGGGTGAATGTCAAGGGTTGTTGCCTCTTGCTTCAAATTATTTTGTTCAGCAGACATATTTCTTAATTAATTAATTATGGAAATCTTAAGATCAGAACTGATTACTTTGATAATCAAAACTATCTTGTCAATCAATCGGGGAGTAAGTGATATTCAATCCCTTTTATATAGTTATACAGATTATAGTTATAGGGATTGAATTGTCCGCTTCTTTCTGCCTTTAATGTTGTAGATCTAATGTGCTTCATAGTTTTAACCCAGATTAGGGCTTTATGTATGTATAAGTATCCATAACGGTTCTTTTGCCGAATGGTTTCACCCAATAGCGACAACATGGTGAAGATGCCGAGCCTCTATAAATTGCATGTCATATAGTAGTAAGCACTAGTGGACCCTCAAAACTTTTAATTCAAAGGTGGAATTTCGGTAAATTCAAGGTGTTTTGAATAGCTGATGCACGATAAATTCCTTTTTCGGATGTACAAAAAGCTTCAATCCACATATTATGGCATAATTAAAAGAAGCTGCGAAGATCCGCCATTTTAAGAGCTTTGGAATGACGATGATTGAACTGGGCCCAGCGCACTGTGCCATAAATAGCAAGGGGTGTTAGTTCGTCAAGGTTTTCCTTGGATAATTATAGTGCGGAAGTATAAGGATAAGTGAAATTTCGAGGCATTGGTTATCACTATTATCTATCCCGATCTTCACACTTAAAAAACATAGTCTCGACAAGTAGTCTAATCATCCAGCTGAGCCATTCCAAGTACAAGCATATCTCTCCGGAGAATCCAGGATTCTGCTTTCTTTATCGTCAACTCCTTAGGCAAATATGAAGATCAGCAGAGCAGATACTTTGCGTCAAGCTCAACCGTTGAGCAGAATTTGTGCCTTTTTTTCTGCGGACCTAATTTCCTCGAAGGAGAAAAAAAACATTGACCAATCCATTATTTAATTAAGAGCTCGTGTCCGTGTGCGCTCCAACTTCTCGAGTTGTGGTCAGGTCAAGGGCATGTTCGATACAAGGTTTTAGTCATCGGCATTTGATGCTTGTTACGCAGTGCTAGGGAACGACTGGTGGTGATTTTGCGCCATGTTTCGTGGGTTTCTGGAGAGCTTGGTACTTAATCCGGGAACCCAAAGAGCTTCTATATTCCAAAGGGTCAGGTCGAAAAGTAAGGGTTCATACTAGGAAAGAGCTAGTGTGATGAATATCGCAATCCCACAGTTTCACATAGTTATACCGACGGAGTTACTCATAGTGTACTCCCTTAAGTGCAAATTAATAACGTGCTTTACAAGTCCTCTTTCAACCAAGACAGTCTTTAAAATTCCTTGGCCTTCACAATAATTCTCATGAGAACCGAATGGGGTTCAAAGCTTGTGCCGTTAGCTTTTACTTGTCCGTTTTTGTTGTAAGCTTAAACAGGAATATGTGTATTGGTGTTGTTCTATGCAGCGAGCCATCTCAGCTTCAACAGTTCAACTGACGCTCGATCTTTGATATGAATGCCAAACACATCGAAACCGACCAGTTAAAACCTCCACAAATGCCATTACATTGAAAGTGGCTCCGTGCATCAAGAGATTAGTTGTCGAAAGAAGCTCTTGTTCAAAGAGTTCAATAGAAAAAAGCCCATTTGAACGATTGCAGAATACAGAGGGCTTCATCAGATCACCAGATCTGAGACCGGCTTAGGCAGTCCTGTGCCCTCTGGTTATTATTGTTTGGAACATGGCCCTACCAGAGACCACACGAAGCACCGCCATAAAGATTGAACATCTTTAATCAGATTTTCTCATAGTGTACTACTCTATATTTGAATTAAGGCGATCGTCAGGGCTCGTAATCTTTAAAAGTCACATGATTTGTGATTATATAGTAATACTGTCAGCATTACATAAGCCGCGAAAAAAACGCGATACGCAATTTTCAAATAACGCGTACTCTATTAGAATTAATAGAATCTCTTATTTCACATTTCTAGATCCCTACTTCATCTCGTTTGTTGAACTAGTACTGATAAGCTAGTCTGAACTAAATAACGGATCAAGATGTCTGCTAATAGTAAGAGAGTGTTAGTCGAGGTGGACAATATAGATCCAAGCGCTAAGAAGGCAAAAGTTGCTGGTGATTCTACTCCAGATGGAACTAAAGAAGAGCTGAACAAAGAAGCCCATTCACTACCTGTATCTTTACAAAGCACACAAGATGAAGTCCATATACACCAGTCACAAGCCTTCAAGGCTAAGAATGCCATGGCTCAAGTGGAACCATCCAAATTCGAAAAAGAATTACTGTCAATGAGTAATGACATAAGTATAAAGAACTTAACTGCGGAAGATCAGATATGGGATAGGCCAATTTTACCTGTTGACTGGAAACCAGAAACACATGACATCACGTTTCAACAATTGGATGCTGAAGAAGCTTTAACTGATGGGTCGTCGGCAGTAAGGTTCTTTGGTGTCACTCAAGAAGGGTACTCAGTTCTATGTAACGTTACTGGATTTCTACACTATTTTTATGTCCCAGCTCCACTAAATTTTAGAAAAGAACATATCCCGCAATTCAAAAATTATTTACAGCAGAGCTTTGAAGGTGTGCGTGATATTGAATTAGCATTCAAAGAATCGATTTGGGGTTTCAATGGGAATCAAAAAGTTTGCTTTTTAAAAGTTGTTGCTGTCAATGCTAAAGATATACCCAAAATTAGATCTGGATTCGAAAAAGGGATGGTCTCTTGGAACGGGATGTTCAACCAAGGTGGTGATGGTACTATGACTTACGACAATATCCAATATTTGTTAAGATTGATGATTGATTGTAAGATCACAGGTATGAGTTGGATCACATTACCAAAAGGAACTTATACTACCGTGCCTAAGGGCGCCACGACGTCTAGATGTCAACTGGAAGTAAATATAGACTACAGTGACTTGATCTCCCATCCACCGGAAGGTGAATGGTTGAAGATGGCTCCCTTGCGTATTTTATCATTTGATATTGAATGTGCAGGTAGAAAAGGTATCTTCCCAGAGGCAGAACATGATTCAGTTATCCAAATAGCTAATGTTGTTTCAAGATCTGGTGAATCAAGACCGTTCGTACGTAATGTTTTCACTGTGAACACTTGTTCTCCAATCACAGGCTCTGAAGTTTTCGAGCATCAAGAGGAAAGAGATATGCTACTTGGTTGGAAAGATTTTGTCAACAAAGTGGATCCAGATGTTATAATCGGTTACAACACAACAAATTTCGATTTACCATACTTGTTGGATCGTGCAAAGGCCTTGGGTCTTAAAGATTTCCCTTACTTTGGTAGAATGGTGAACGTCAAACAAGAAATCAAAGATTCCGTTTTCAGCTCAAAAGCTTACGGTACAAGAGAATCCAAAATTGTTAATACTGATGGTAGAATGCAATTGGATTTGTTACAATTTATCCAAAGGGAATATAAATTAAGATCATATACTTTAAATTCAGTGTCTGCACATTTCTTGAATGAACAAAAAGAAGAAGTTCAACATTCAATTATTACAGATTTGCAAAACGGTACTAGTGAGACAAGAAGACGTCTAGCTGTTTATTGTCTGAAGGATGCTTATTTACCAATGAGATTACTAGAGAAATTGATGTGTCTCGTCAACTATACAGAAATGGCAAGAGTCACAGGTGTTCCATTTTCCTTCTTATTATCCAGAGGTCAACAAATCAAAGTTATTTCTCAGTTGTTTAGAAAATGTTTGGAAATTGATTTGGTTGTACCAAACTTACAACAAGGTGGGTCATCGGATGTTCAGTATGAAGGTGCTACGGTCATTGAACCTCATAGAGGCTATTATGATGTTCCTATTGCTACGTTGGATTTCAGCTCCTTGTATCCGAGTATCATGATGGCACATAATTTATGCTATACAACATTATTGAATAAGCAAAGTATTGAGAGACTAGGACTCAAAAAAGATGAAGATTATACAATGTCACCTTCTGGTGACTGTTTTGTCAAAGAAACTCAAAGAAAAGGTATTTTACCGATAATTTTAGAAGAATTGTTATCTGCAAGAAAAAAAGCCAAAGCTGATATGAAGGTTGAAACTGATTCTTTTAAAAGAGATGTTTTGAATGGTAGACAACTAGCGTTGAAAATATCTGCAAATTCGGTCTATGGTTTTACAGGTGCCACCATAGGTAAATTACCATGTCTTGCTATTTCTTCATCAGTTACTGCCTTTGGTAGAGGTATGATTGAAAAAACTAAGCAAGAAGTTCAACAAAAATATACCATCGCCAATGGATATGATTATGATTCAGAAGTTATCTATGGTGATACAGATTCTGTAATGGTCAAATTTGGTTATAAAGATTTGGAAACATGTATGAAATTAGGTGAAGAAGCTGCTGATTACGTCTCGACTAAATTTAAAAATCCTATAAAATTGGAATTTGAGAAAGTTTATTTCCCCTATTTGTTGATTAATAAGAAAAGATATGCAGGGTTATATTGGACCAATACCGAAAAGTTCGATAAGATGGATACCAAAGGTATTGAAACTGTCAGAAGAGATAATTGTCGTTTGGTCTCTAATGTCATTACTAAAATTTTAGAGTTAATTCTAGAGAAGAGAGATGTTAAATCAGCTGAAAGTTATGTGAAACAAACAATTGCAGACTTATTACAAGATCGAGTAGATATGCAACAATTAGTCATTACAAAGGCACTTTCAAGATCTGATTACGCTAATAAACAACCGCATGTTGAATTGGCTGATCGAATGAGGAAAAGAGATGCTGGGTCAGCTCCAACCATTGGTGATCGTGTTGCCTATGTTATCATTAAGACTGCTGGTAGTAAGAGTTATGAAAAATCTGAAGATCCATTGTATGTCTTGGAACACAATTTACCAATTGATTCCAAATACTATCTAGAAAATCAATTAGCAAACCCATTGACAAGAATCTTCGAACCAATCTTAGGTGAGAAAAAGGCAAAAGAACTTTTGACGGGTTCACATACAAGAACTGTCACAATGGCGTCTGCCACAACTGGTGGATTGATGAGATTTGTCAAAAAAGTTGAAACTTGTAAAGGTTGCAAAAACCCACTTCCAAGAAATAACCACGGTGCCTTATGTGATAATTGTAAGCCAAAAGCTGGAAGATTATACAGTGAAGCACTAGCCGGTATGAATGCATTACAAGTCAAATTTTCAAGACTATGGACAGAATGTCAAAGATGTCAAGGATCGTTACATCAAGATGTTTTATGTTCCAATAAAGATTGTCCGATCTTTTAT
Organism: Hansenula sydowiorum; assembly: GCA_030574735.1. Classification (NCBI taxonomy): domain Eukaryota; kingdom Fungi; phylum Ascomycota; class Saccharomycetes; order Phaffomycetales; family Wickerhamomycetaceae; genus Hansenula; species Hansenula sydowiorum. The sequence goes on from JAJMFN010000004.1 coordinate 31,750, forward strand.
ATGAGAAAGAAAGCTCAAAAGGATGTTATTGCTCATTCTTTGGAACTACAAAAATGGAATGAGACATTATGGTGATGATTTATATAGTGTTAATTTATATTTATTTTGATGTTTATGTTTGTCGCTGTAGAGAATACATTTGAAAAACGCTTGATCAAAAGTTGTGGGAACTTTTTTATGGTATACTGATAAAGTGAGAGACCGAATAATATACTACGCACCTGAAATGTATTCAAGCCGCTACATTTGATGTCAACAACAGGGTATTCGCAATTTAACAAACACATTGTCTATTTATTGTTTCTTGCCAATGGTTGATCATCTCTCTGTTGTAGTGGTGTATCGTCATCATCATCGTCGTCATTATTATCATCGCTTGTCAAATCAACAACGTCAGAACGGTTCGGCGCAGTTTGAGCTCTTTCAATCATCGGTCTTTTTGTATTGTCTTGCTCTGGTGCTGGGTACGACACTTTCCGCTTCTCTGATGACGCTGGTCTTTTGTTTGGAATGAAAATATTAGGTATGGATTTGGATTTCTCAATATGGCGCTCGTCAGATTTGTTGCGACCTTCGCCAAAAAGTCTATTCGGATCAACATTGATGCCTAACACCCCAAAAACGGGAGCTTGTGGAGAGGTCAATGTCTTATTTGTACTTTTATCAGCAGTATCGAGCTCGATATTGTGACCTAAACTTGGCGTATTAGAATGTTCTCGAGCCTCTGATGTGGATTTTGGCGGTGCAGCAAATCTCGATGGAGAAAATGTTGCACTAGTGGATCTCAACAAGCTATTGTTACTCCAGCTTGGAATGTTGGCGAGTGGGCCTGGCGCTGGTGGGGGAACAGGCTTCGAGTGTGCATCTGAAGTATTTGAGCCTGTTTCTGGTTGTTGGGATTGCTGAAAAGGCTCAGATGTCGAAAGAGGCAAGTTCTCTTTTTCTGTTGGTGGTAAGGCAGCAGATTGACTTTGAGGTTCTGGTGTAGTTTTGCCTGTTGTAACTGATTCAAGCATCGACGTGGGACCAGAGTTCGCGTTGGAAACTTGTTGTATATGTTCATCAATTTGATTTTGAATATCATTGAGTTGTAAACCTTTGGAGGTTTGAGGATATGTAACATTGCTATGAGGAAGCTGAGATGATGAGTTGTTATGCTCTCTATAAGCAAGGGTCTCCCTCAATCGTTGTATATGTTGCAAAGCTCCAGCATGTCCTTGGGCTTGAGGAATGTTGATGGTGTTCGATCTATTTATGCCTTTTTTTAGCTGGTATTGATCCAGGCTGGCCTTCAAGTTCGATTGTTGAGTGGTTTGAGGAACAGAGTCTGGATTGGATACTGTCCTTCTTTGATCATCATTGGCTTCAGTGCTTCCCTTTTGAGCATTTGAATATACGTTTAAATTATAATTATAAGGCAAAGAATAATGTTGGGCCTGTTTGTCTCGCGAATCAATTGATTTTTGTGAATGATGTTGTGGAGGTCCTTGGTTGAATCCCCTATGTTGTTGTGATGGAGCCTGAAATGAAACTTGTGTTGGCTGTGGGACGCGATGATTATGTTGGCGTAAATGTGGAGCTGGAGCAGATCCATTCTCATCAGTAGTAGCAGGTGCCGGTGGTGGTTGACGGTGAGTCTGTGGCAGATATTGAGTGACTTTATTAGATTCTGTGATACCATTTGTTGAAGCTTGTGAAGTTGTGTGTGTGACACTAGGCCTTTTAGAAGTAGCCGCAGTATTGTGAAACCCTGGAATCGGGTAATCTGTAGAGAGTCTATCAAATCTCTGGTGGGATGGCACAGCTGGTGGTAACACTGGACTAGCATTTGAGGTGGACCTTCCTTTTGCTTGATTCATTCTCTTCTTCAAGAGATAAAGCTCTTGCATCTCAGTTTCATAGGCGCTTTGTATTCCTTTTTGGCTATTCTTTTCAATTTCATCAAGTCCAAGTCCAGAAACGTTCGAGTGGATTTGCGTTGCTGAATTTCTTCTCCCATTGTTCAACCCTTTTATATTTCCTATATTTGGTAACAATGGGCTGGATACAGCAGTATTTGACCTTGCAGGTAGTTGTGGAGAGCCATTTGTAATAGGATGTGCACTTTGTGCAGTTGTAGCTTGTTGCGGATTCACCCTATAAAAATTCATACTTCCAGGTAAGCTTGAGTTTTCAGTATCATTACCAAGCAAAGGTTGGGACAGTGAAGGAGTAGGTTTCCTAGCAATTCCTGCAGTAACACGAGTCTCACTTGTTCTATCGGAACTAGCATCGTCATTGGCCAGATATGTGCCACTTGTTCCTGAGAACTGATGAGGATAAGTTGATGTATTTGGGACAGGAGCAGATGTTGGTGGTAAAGAAGGGGAGAGCCTTGTCATTTGGCCTTGACCTGAGCTATTTCCATAAGGTATTTGATGGTTATGGGAGTGGTCTTGTTGCGGTTGCTGTTGGGACTGATATTGCAGCTGTGGGTGCTGTAAATGCTGTTGTCGATCAAAAAGAGAGGATGATGGTTGCCCATTAATTGCTTGCGGTTGTAATGGGGGCAGGCGTCTGTGTGTCTGATAATCCTGTGCCTGTCTCTGCCTCTCTGGTGGTTGACTTTGTTGTTGAAATTGTTGTGGTGCTTGGTGTGGTGATTGTTGCATTGGTTGCTGAGCTTGATGGTGTACATGTCGTGGTACTTGCTGTGGTACTTGCTGTGGTACTTGTTGAAGCACTTGCGCTTGCATTTGAGGAAGTGCTGGAGTTGTTGAAGGAGTTTGACGGAGTTGTTGTGATTGTTGCATCTGTTTTTGAGCTTGTTGTACATATTCATGGGGTCTCGTAGGAGCTGTGTATAAAGTCTGAGGTTGTTGAGCACGTGACGTCTGTTGTTTTTGAATATGATGCATTGGTTGCACTGATTGCACTGGTTGTGCGGGTTGTGCTGGTTGTGCTGGTTGTGCGGGTTGTGCAGGTTGTATAGGTTGAGTTTGAGGTTGAACTTGAGGCTCCACTGGTGATGAATTTGACTCCTGTTGACTTGGAAGTCTGGCCGGTGTTACAGATTGCACTTGCCCTTGCCCTTGCACTTGTTGAGGCTCTAATGGTTTTTCTGGTGCAGTAGGCATTAATTCTTGTGGTGTGGTAGATATTTTATCACCAAACTCTTCAAGAGCTTCTTGGTGAGATGGTCGTCTTGAAGTCTCTGAAGCAGCAACGGGTTGTGCTTGTTGTGGTGGTTCTTCCTCTTCATCCTCATCGTCACTATCTAAGCTGATGATTACTGGAGATCCTTTATCCGTTGGTACTTGTGAGGACCCGCGTTCACTTCCTGGGACACTTGGCTCTTTTTTCAGCGCCGGAGTTGAATGTTTCTTCTGTGGTGTTCCTTCATCTTCTTCTGCAATAGGCTTCCATGAGCCATCTAATTCAATCTCCACTGTCTCGATATCCTCATTTGTGTTCTTTATTATATCCATAACATAATCATCAATTGATATATCTTTGACCTTTACGGGTATATTACAGACCGGACATGTCCATGTAGAGGCTTGCTCCTGCAAATAGACAAACGATAGAGCATCAAAACAATGAAGATGTTTACAAGCAATTGATTTGGCTGGATATTTGAATCTTGCAAACGATAATTGACACTTCAAACTCAGTCTTGTTGAAACCTCTTGTATATCATCTTCTTCATCGGCGTTTTGGAATTCAGATATTGTCTTTTGTTTAGCAATATGCGGATTTGATAAAATTTTTTGTAAAATCTTTTCTGGTGGGATTTCCTCAATCAAATAACAAAATATCAAATAATCAGATTTTGTAAAAGCATATACCATCTCCAAATTATTGGAACGTTTTGCTTGTGATACATATGGTGTCAAATTTGCAGGTCTTGCAGTACCAGGTTTATTTTTCAGCCCTTTGACATTATCTTTGACTTGAACGCCATTGAAATGGATTTCCAGAGGCTGTGGAAACTCCACCAATGCATCAGTGGAGGGTTTGTTCCTGTCATAGGCACCACATAACATGAAAAGTTTATATCTTGATGATTGCTTCATCAACTGGGTATCCTGTTCACTTAGTGTAAATGAAAGGCGACATGTACCCCTCGTATCCGGAGCTCTGGGACATACCCCAGCATTTGGAGTTACCAGCTTCTTCAATATAAAGAACGGATTCTCTTTGAAAAATAGCCAGGGCTTTCTTGGATTAGTTTGGGACTTGGGTAGTGAGTCTTGTGAATAACTATGGTTTGATGATTGACTTCCTCCCTGACCTCCCTGTGCTGCCATCATCAGGGCAGCATATACGGTTTCATAAGGTGGAATATCTTCGTTATTACTCGCACAGTATACGAGTTTCCCGATGGCTCGTACTCTGAATATATCATTGGTATCCCTTCCTATTTGTAGATATCTTTTGATTCTATCAGCAACATCTGCTTTTCTTCCAGCTTGAGCGATGGAGAGCGATCTTGCCACCAGTTTCAAGTCTGACAGTCTCAGAGTGCTAATCAGTTGAATGATCCCCTTAGCAAGTTTGTTAGAAGCTATCCTTGAGCCAGAAAGTTGGTTGGTAAATGGCTCTTTTCGAGTCCAACTTCACCAAACACAAAAGAAAACAATACTTACATTGTACTCATCCGCGCTCACTCCAGCAGCACCTTGCTGGTTCATGATGGACAGCTAGGACGTTGAAATAGTAGCGTGATTCTTTAGACACTCCCAAGGTGTAACACGACCACACAATATAGGTGCTTGGCTTGTTGTTGAACTAGAAAAGATCTTGAGCTTTTGAGCATAATCATCTATACTCATCTTATTTTTTTGGTTTTTCAGCGTTCCCTATGAGTGCTCCTACCGAGTATATAAATTCTATTGAAAAATCTACTAGTTAACCATCAAACAATATTAGACACAATCTGTTAAACGATCGAATTCTGGTTCAGATGCTATTGAAGACATGACTATTAGGCTATCAGACGCTGCTATACTTTGTTCAGTTGTTATATATGTACTGGTAATCAAAAACTGATTCCGGCTCAGTTTGTTTCCTCTTCCATGATGTAATTTCCATTAGTTCGGTGTTTATTCTGAAAAATCGAGCTCTTCTTTCAAACTCGATATCTCTATTTCCATACCCTCCTTCCCCAGTGGCACCCCCGTAACACATCCAAAGGGGTTTGAGACCACTGGTCTTACCATCCCCATGGATACAACATTCATTTGTATGTTCGTATCCTACAGACATGGCATTGACATTAATATCACTCAAAGTTTTCCTTAAAGCAGGGTTTGTTTCTATTCTAAGTTTCCCCTTTTCGTTGTAATTACCCACAATGGCAAATGCTGATTTTGGTCTATATTCTTGAATAGGTTGATGTTGAAACTCTAATGAAAATTTTGGCTTTTCTCTCAAATCGTTATAAAATTTTTGGAGAAATGTGGTTTGTTCAGGTGAATCCTTGTATAAATCTAAGACATAAATCACACTTTGTAAACGGTCGTTTTTGCTATCAAACACCTTCAATGCATAATTTGTACTATCACCAGAGATGGAATTATGATGGTCTTTTTCATCATAGTTATCCATCATTGAAAAGGGCAATTCTCTGACAAAGCTGATTATGTCCTCTCTTGATGCATAATTATTATTATCATATTCACCAAATGCGATGGCGAACGGTATGGATCTGGAAATTAGAGGAGCCAATGCCTTCAAAATGGCTGTTTGGTAATCTTGAACATTGGCACTTTCAAATAGATCACCGGTGATCACTGCGAAATCAGGATTTTCCAGGTTTAACACTTCATTCAAGAAAGTTGAAGTTTTCTTGTCTGCTTTGCAGCCAGAAGGGTCTTCCTTTATTTGATCTTTGCAGTTCCCAGAATTCGAATTAAAATGGAGATCAGATATTTGGATAATCTTAAATTCTCCATTTCTTTCAGTCAGGATTGGTACTTTTTTTCTAATTTCACCTTTTAAATTCAATGGGCCTCTATGCATGGTCAATTGTGCGCTTGTTTGAAACTTCCCACTAACAAGTTTCCAATTACTTCTTGGGTCAACGACATCAGTACCGAAAAGATACCCTATATTAGTCAAGGCATCTTCAGCATCTGCACGATCGTACTTCGCCCAGATTCCATTGCGCCTCAGTTCCCAGTTTTTGTAGTTGAAAGTGGCATCTAATCTTGATTTTGGTCTTGTGATTCGAGTTTGAGCATCATTAACAACATAAAAAGGTGGATCATTCGAGCCTGGTTCTCCTAGTGTAAGATCCACCACTGCTCTGCCCTGTGAGCCAAATCGACTTCTTGAAGAAAGGTGAACATATAGGTAATCCGTATAAAGCGACCAAAACTTTTGGCTCCTCCCATAAATATCTAGATTTTTGACAACTCGATGCCATGTGAGTTCGGCACCATCAGCATCAACACCTTCGATAAGCTGATCGCAATGACGATACCACTTGTAGCATCTAATGATCTTAACATCATCGAAAACACCACCTCTATATGGTTCCAGTTGATGGAAGCCTGTTCTATAGATATTCTTTGCGTGGAATTGGAAAAACGTGATAAGCAAATAGGCCAGCACCACCAGGGGAAGAATCACTTTCTTGATATATTTCTGTATTTTGAAAGGCATTATCATCACTTTTCAGATCAAGCAATTTTGATGGATGATGAACTCAGCTATTTAGATCCCTTGGGATTCTGTTGAATGGACTTGGTGGGTATATAAGGGGTGGAAGTCTCTGTTCCTTGACACAGCTGCTTGTTTAATACCCGTGAAATCAGATCCAGATCAAGACTTCTGCGGAAAGATGGGTATGGTTAGGGGTGGTGAGTTGCCTAAGGGTGGTTCATTTGACTGGACAGTGATACCTGGGAGCACTTGGAGAGTCTGTTCTTTTAAACAACAGTGGTTATGACTAGATCGGCTTCTTTTCCCAATCAATTTCCTCTTTATATCTCAACAAGCGATCTAGTCCAAACTTTTTTTTCGCTAAGGTGAAATTGCAGATTTGGACGAGATGCCTTGAACTTCAAAAGTGTTTAGACAGAGCCGAAGAAAATCAGCAGATATAGCTCAAATGGCATACAGGGCCAGTCCTGTTTGTGAGAGTGGGGGGTTCCAGAACTTGGATAGCCCAGTACACAGCTTTCTTGGGCTTCAAAATCCCAGACACGCTACAGAGCTCAGGTACGACAACTTCCGTAGTGCGTCAAGAATGCCTCTGTTACATAAGCGATATACGCAGATTGCAGCTTGCTCAACCGTTGAACATCATGATATTCCTATATGCGGTCTACTTATAAGGTGTTGATCATCATTGCCTTCACTATTGTGCCACTTTGGAGCGATCCTGAAGAAACGTCTTTACTTGAAGGAAGCACCAGTAGTCCATTTGCTCCTGCTATGCTTCCGACCCGACTACTTCTTTGGAACCCCGTCGTGTCAGCAACCAGTTTGCCATTTCGCTCATGTATGAAAGCCCTTTGATACTCGGGTCTTGGATCTAGTTTAGTATCTTTGGTCAACGTGACACAGATCTCAGACAATGTGGGCAACTCATTTGGTGATTGTAGATTGATATAACCGGCAAACTTTCTTAACGATGGAAGTAAAAATAGATGAGAAGTAACACTAGCAGAAGCTGGATTCCCTGGAAGAGCGAAGATAACTTTCCGCTTCTCATCTTGTTCAATAGTGGCAAATGTAGTTGGTTTTCCTGGTTTCATGGCAACTCTACCGAAATGAATTGTCCCATTCAATCTTTGCTCTATGGTGGGTTTCAATAGATCCAGTTCTCCCATAGATACACCACCAGTAGTGACAACATAGTCCACACCAGTCGAACCAAATGCCTTTTTGATCTTCTTTTCGGTGCTGACAGAAGAGTCATTCGCTATCCCCAAATCAATAGCTTCAAACCCCCAATTTTTGATGGTTTGTAACAACAATGGCCTATTTGTATCAAAAATTTGACCATGCTTCAATTGGAACGTTGGACAATTTGCTGAAAGATCCACTAATTCATCTCCAGTAGATAAAACACCAACAACTGGTTTCTTGAAAACTTTAACTGCGCTGACACCAATACTCGCCAATAATCCAATCTCACCACCAACCGGTGATATTTGTGAACCTTTCCTCAAGACTAATTCTCCCTTAGAAACATCCGTTCCTGCGCCTCTAACATTATCACCGATTTCAACATTTTGCGCCAATATTTCCACTTCATCTTCTTCATTCCCGTCATCTCGTGTAGATATAAGTATCGTTTCCTCTACTGGTACAACAGCACTGGCACCATGAGGGATTGGAGCACCAGTGGTGACTCTAGCAATGGTTCCTGTTGATAAAACTGACTCTTTAGTAGGAGATGCATGAGAAACTTGAACAACTTTATAAATACCAGGCCCATCACTATTCATAACGGCATACCCATCAACTATGCTGGCCTCAAAATGGGGAACATCAATTTGGGCAAACACATCTTCTGCTAAAATGTACCCTGTTATTGATGGGTCATTAATTTGCTTGGTGACAATCTCAGGTGTTGGTGTGAAGTCATTCACCAAATCTAAAGCTTCCTTCATTGAATTCATCGGGTATGGTGATTCTCTTGCCCTCTCGGTGATTGGCCTGTTCAAATCGTTTGATATTATGTGACGCTTAACACCATGTCCCTTATCTGTATGACTATGACTATGGCCATGATCAATATCGGAACTGCCACTGTGACTATGGCTATGCTCATGGTGATAATGTTTTGCTTCTGTTGCAGATTCTGAAACAATATTGGCATCTTTTTTACCTGGGCCTTCGACTTTGTGTAACTCTCTTGACCCACTTGAGCCAATCTGTTTAACAGCATGACCCAATACACCAATGATCCCCTCGATATTTTCAATTGCACCTTTTGGAGAGCCAGGAATCGTTATTATCAACGTCTTAAACCTCACGCCTGCAACTGGTCTTGACATCATTGCGAATGGTGTTATTTTCAATGAGTGTGATATCATAGCATGTACGATACCACTAGCTTCTCTATCGATCAGTGGTTTCACAGCCTATTCTTTGTTAATATATATCCTCTCAAATATTTTGAATTGAAAACTTACTTCAGGTGTGATATCACAATCACTGAAGCCCGTCCCACCAGAGGTAAATATCAATTTAAGAGTACCATCTCCAGTCCATTGCCTGATCTTGAGTTGAATCTCACCGATATCATCTGGAACAATTGCCTTTTTGACGATTTGGAATCTTGGTGATATTTCAAGGTTCGTGAAGAACTCCTCAATTTTGGAAGTACAACGATCTTTTGAAGGATCATTGGCAGCTGTTGAAGACACCACAAGGAGACCAACTTTGAAAACACTCATTGTCAAACTTCAATTGATGTATTTTGTTGAAGAAGATTGGAAGATGGTCCACATTGAACAACTTTATGGAGTTTGATTTCAAGATGGACACAATTTAATCTCCGCGCGAATCTTTAGATAAGAGTTTTTACTATGACTACAATTTGACGATTTGACATTCATCATAACATTAACAAATCAAGTTGAAATCAGCCAATTGATTGGTGTCCTCGGTCTTATCTGAAAGGATTTGCAGAATGGATAGAGTTCGTTGTCTGTGAAAGTTGTTCTTGATTCTCCTTGTCACTATCATCTAATTCAATAACACCTTCATTAGATTCTTCAGATTCCTCTCCGTTTACTCGTTCCTCATCAACACTGGACTCATCCGTACTTGAGTCCAGCATCTCAAGTGCCTTTTCAATCTCAATCTTATCCTTTCCGGTAAAAGTTTTAACAGCTTCCGGTATCTCAATTTGTGTTTGTTTTTCCCAGGTAGATTCTTTGACATAAACAAAAACAATGGAAGATTCACTTTGAGCCTGTGTTGTGGCAAACACTGTTCTTTTGATATTTTCAAAGTCCGTAGAGTCCACTTCAACATTATTTGCATTTTGTGGTTCATACAGAACTTGGAACCATTGGCTATTATTTTGACCCAATTCTATCAATTCATTTGGTTTCTTCAAGAAGTAGTACTCAAACTGACTAACAATAACTCCTGTCAGGATATATGGTTCTGGTGTACTTCCGTGATGCTTTAATATCAGATCAATATTGAATGGATTACTAGCGGTTTTTTCGTCTATTAGAGTTGACTGTGTTTCTGCTAAATTGCCAATTTTTTCTTGATTTTGAGCTTTGACTCCTTTTAAATCCTTAAGTGCATCAATGAGTTGTTGGTCTTCATTGTTGTTTTCCACTTCGCCTGTTAAGAACTCGATTGATGTATTTAGTAGGGCTGACACGTTTTTACCTCCAAATGCTCGAAGATCTAACAATTCTTTAGAAACCAATCTTCTTTTTCTTTCTATATCTTCTCTTTTTCTCTTCAACTTATCCACTGTTTCTTGAAATTCAGAGCTATATACTTGAGGGTAAAACTTTTCTGTCACTTCAATACCAGCAGAGACAATTGTATTGTCATATGAAGGTTCTAAAGAAATAGAAACTATATCAGACAACGATGTCAAAACATTTTGAGTATTTTCAAGATCATCACCCCATAAGATTGTATGAATCGTGGAGTACAAGTCTCTCTTCAACTCATCAGCCTCAACATGAAACATTCCAAAAGCCCTATTTTGGGCTGGTGTTTCACCATCAGTTAGTGTACTTTCAAAGAATGATAATGGGTTCTCCACCCCAGTCACTTCTAGCTGTGCAGATAAGGCCTTATAGAATACAGCATACGCTTCATAAATGTTATCAACACGATGGAATTCACCTTGTGATGACTTAGGGAAAGCTCTAACAAAATTATTGATGGATGAGAAGAATCTTGTAGAGTCACCATCCAAGAAACCAAATAATCTTTGCACTTCTAGCAATAGTTTTAGCTCGTGATCTTTACCGTCTTTGACTTTTGATGCTGTACCTTCCGGGATCTTTACCAATTCACCTTTAAACCAACGAGGATGAAATCCCAAGGTTTGAAAATGTTCTTGATAAACTGCCTCACGGAAAATTGGGATCTCGTGTAAGATTGTCAATAGTGGATTCAGGTAGCTCTCCAGTTGTCCATTTCTAATGGGCATCAATATTGGTGGAACATTAGGATCTCGCTGATATTTTGAAGCATCATCGTAAATTGAGTAATCTTGGGCAATGTATTGTTGGCCTTCTACATCCGCAGAATAACCAGATAGAGGCAACCGACTTTGTGCAGCACCATCTGCATCCTCAATGTGGCTCACTATTTGATCGCTTGAATGCCTAGCTGGCAATTGTGGAGGTTTTTGTTCATCGTATGATGGTGGTAGCTTGTCAGCGATCAACCCAGGCTCAATTGTCGCAGAATGTTTCTCATCAATTGGATGGTCATAACTTCCTTCATAGGAGGGAGCATCACCTTGTGGTGCCGCATCTAGCTCTGGTCCTTGGAATATGAGATTCAATGCAGCTGAGATGTCACCGTTAGAAAGCTTCAAGTTATTGCGTTAGTGTTTTGTTAAAGAAATGCGGGATGTAAAATCAGCACTCACCTGTAAAGCTTGAGCGGCTTGTTCCTCGCTGAACCCCATCTCAACTATCTGTCTCACAGATGCTGGATTTACGCTGTTGTCACTCATACTGTCCTCTTTAAAGAGAAATGATTGTGGTTGAATTCTTCCTCTAAAGCTATATAAAACCTTTATCTTCACTACGCAATTCAAGAGTTGTGGATTTTTAAGCTAGTACAAAAATCGAAAACCAAAAATTCTGTCAATACCATGTGTCACTATGAAGGTATAGAGAAGAAGATCAGGAGCTTTTGATTTATAATGGGAAGTTTTTGCAGATATAAGGGCATCCCTGGTATTGTGTCAAGTTCTTGTTGTCATTGCTGTTTTCATTATGTACTTTTAAGTTTTCTGAATGTCACCTTTATTTTCCGCAATAAAACTTGGTGAGTAGATTTATTGGCTCTACAGATAGTTCCAAAGACGAATCCCCATACGATTATTATCAAACAAAGCTAATATACAAAGTGCAACGCGTTAACACGTACCTAGCAAATGAGTGTTAAAACACATCAGGTAATCTTTCAATCACATATGAATGGGCACCAACACTCAATAATGGCACACCAGGAACTTTTCTGATACGACGTTTTAGATCAGCATCATTAGTGGCAACGATGAAACATTTATGTTGCATCACTCTGTGAACTAAACAATCATCTGCATATGTACCTTTGTGAGAACAACTCAATCTCTGTATTCTTGGATCTTTAGCTAGTTTTAGCGCAATACGATATTTTGGACCTAATTTCTCCAATTCTGCCATGACACAATCTGTGATTAATGGAATACATTTGGCATATAAAGAGTCCATCATACCTCTGACGATATCGATTTTTTTCTGGATGGAGAAATTTATGAAATTGGTATCTATTAGAACTTGATATGGAGGTTTTAAAGCTTCGTTAAATTGGAAAAATAAGGCACTTGAGACTTGTGGGCTGTTGAACAGTTAGCACTTTGTTGACGAGTTGAGAAAGCGAGATATTGCTTCATACTTACACATTTCTTGCTAGCTCAGGATCATCTTTCTTAGCCACTTCCTTTTCATTACTTTTCTTTCTAAAGTCAAATGTTGATTAGTATATTAATCTTTATGAAATAGAGGTAATATCTGATGACTTACATTCTTTGGTCCTTATTTGTGATAATACGCTTGGTAGCAGCAAACTTTCTGGTCTTCTTAACTTTACCCATCTTCTATAACGAGTTTTACGAATACTGAATTTCTATACAGAAAACATTCACACAGCTTCCTTGGATATTGATCAGTATACTTTTTTGCATACAAATTTTTTTGGTGGTTCAGGCAACATCCGATGAGATTACAAAGAGAAGTAAAATTTTAACCTGCAAAATAATTTACACTTTACCTGAAGAAGCAAAAAGAGCACACACAGAACAAAAGAAAAAGAAGGAAGAAGCTACAAGGTTATTAGTGGTTATCCAGTAACATCTGAATGTCAAAGCAAGGGAAAAACGAGCAAAATTTTTGCAAAAAATTTGGCGTTACAGACAGGATTCGAACCTGCGAAGGTAGAACCCAATGCCTAACAGCTACTCAAATCATAGCAGGGCATCGCCTTAACCACTCGGCCACTGTAACCGAAGCTTAAATCCGTCTCTCAGCTGATACGTCATACCGTGTGGACCAGATTTTAACTTTATTTGCGGGTCGCGGGACCAGTAGCCTGTTTATGGGCTCGTGAGTACAATACTCCAAATATTTGGTCATTGATCTATCATGACGTCTAATTTCAACTTGATAGGACTCCATTTGGATGTTGTTTTGTGGTGTTGTTGTTCCGAGAAAATCGGCTTGAAATATTTAAAAGATGTGGAAATCTAAAGATTTCGGAGCTCCAACAAGCCCTCTTGAATTATCAATGACGAACGACTATACAGCCAACGTGCTAAACAGATGCTTTGCCTTTGGTTACATTAATCATCCAGTGTCTTTGAAGCGATCAACATATTATATTGAGACAGTTACTAACAGATACAAGTTAAATGACTTTAATTATAATTATACATGGCACACTTTACCTTACATTCTATCAACTGGAGTCAAACCTAACAAGGTCATACCATTATATAAGACTTGGCGAGCAGCAGAGTATAAGGCCAAACGAGCGATAGCCAATTCTTCAGCTTGGCCAGCAACCCATAAGACATCGTAACAAGATGAAACTTGATGAGTCAGACGGAATAAATAAGTGACAACGGTTGATGGCTCGTGGGTCTTGGAGGCGTTTCTTAAAACATCTGGGTATTGACCTAATAAACGGATCAATAATTCAGCTTGTGGCTCAACTAATAAAGAGAAATCGGCATTGGCCAATTTTTCTGATGAAATACCAGATTTTCTCTCCACTGATCTCAAACGTGAATGAGCATATTGTAAATATGGACCAGTATCACCTTCGAATGAAAGCATACGTTCCCATTTGAATTCATAATTGTTGATACGTTTAGATTGCATATCTTGAATCATAACAGCGGATATACCAACCAAATCAGCAACTTCATCTGGGTTGTCAATTTGTGCATATTTAGCTTCATTCTTCTTCATAACTTCATGCATCTTTTCTTTAGTTTCTTCTAAAATGTTATCTAAAAAGACAACTGTACCTTTTCTGGTTGACATACCTTGAACCATACCAAAATTAACATGTTGTAATTTGCTAGCCCATTCGAATCCCATTTGTTTCAAAATCTCAAAGAATTGAGCAGTATGTAAATCTTGTTGAGATGCAATAACATAAATCATCTTATCGAAATGGTATTTTTCTTGACGTTGAATAGCTTCACCAACATCTCTGGTTAAATATAAAGTGGTACCATCAGATTTTTGAACAATACATTTACCTAATTTCTTGTTGAATTTTTTCAAGTCGATCAAAGTGGCACCTTTATCTTCATGAGTTAAACCTTTTTCTTTGAAAATCTCCAAGGCTTTGTTCATCAAATCTTGAGAAACTTGAGATTCACCGGAATAAGTTTCGTATTGGATATTTAAACGTTTGTAAGTCTTAATATATTTTTCAATTGATAATTTACGGAATCTATCCCAGTTCTGTAAAGCATCTTTATCACCATCTTCCATTCTTTTGAAAAAAGCACGAGCTTGGCCATTTGTTGATTCCTCTTCTGGCAATGTATCACCTTCAGCTTCAATATCCTTGTTGACTCTAACGTAAACTTCAAACAAATGGTTAATAGGATCTTCTAGTAATTTTTGTTCATCACCATATCTTTCAAACCCAACGGCCAAGACACCAAATTGCTTACCCCAATCACCTAAATAGTTGATACGAGAGACATCCCACCCAATCTTTTCATACAAGTTTGAAAGGAACCCACCAATGATGGTAGAACGTAAATGACCAGCGTGGAAAGGCTTAGCAATGTTTGGAGATGAAAACTCAACAACAATTTTTTTGTTTTCACCAATTGGAGCGGAACCATAGTCTTCTTTACGAGTCAAAACATCCCTGATAACAATGTTGAATAAGAATTTTGGGGAAAAATGAAATTGAATGAAAGCACCATTGGCTTCAACTTTTGATAGGAAATCACCTAATGGGAATTTTTCAGCCCATTCAATAGCCAAATCTTGAGGTTTAGCACCCTTTATACGTAATCTTGGAATTGGGATCAATAGATCACCACGTTCTAATGTATTGGTCCATTCCAGAGCTGGGAAGATGATTGAAGGGTCAACACCAGAGATTTTGGCCAACTCTTCAGTGATGTAGTTACGCAAAAGATCAACAGTGTTATAAGCTGGGTATGAACCTTCATAGGTTTTTGGCTCTTTCAATGACAGCTTGGTCAATGAATCATGAATACTTGTGGCCATTGTGTCGAAGTTTGGTCTAAAATTGAGCTGTTTGGTGTAATTTTTAGTTTCGGCTTGTTTGAGTACTGGATATGTCGTTATAGATTTGATGACACCAGTGTTGAAGACAGCTTTGTTTCTCGATATACGACTGAAAATGTGAAATGTTCTGAGTTTGCTTATCGTATTTACTCCAATAGGCATCCAGGCTTTCAGCAGCTCCACAAAGTGATAATCCTATGTTAGCAACGGGTCGAACTAATAAAGAGATGTCTATGCTTTTTCTCTAAATTATCCAAAATTTCTGTGATGATTATAACTTTTCGCGCGGAAAAAAAAAATTTTATGACTGATATTTTCACGGTTGGCACCGCATTTGAGTTTCTGGAATAGATGGTAGGGCCACTGGGGTATAGACTTTCCATTGACACAAAACCGAAAAAGTTCCACAAGTTCAGGATGGTTAAGAAATGGGTATGAGGTTAAAGCTGGTCTTTGGCTCACCATGAGATTCTTAGAAGTGTGTGGGATCGTTTCAGCGTGAGAGTATGTCAGAATCAAGGTCATTGAGAGCTTATCAACGTCAACAAGAAAGTCCAGGCTCCAATGCTGCTGATACTTGGAGATTGAAGTCTGCTGGTGGTCAACTGTCAGTTCCAAGCTATGCCCAGCCTACTATCTCATTCTCTCAGCACTCAGTGAACACTGAAAAGAAGTATCAAAAGTTGAAAGCTGGTGTTTCCAAGTCTAGACCTTCATCTGTTTCTTCGCTGAGATTTGGTTATAGGCCAAGGTCCAATAAATCTCAAACTGGCTTGTTAGATCTTTTCAATAAAGATGATCCTCCCTCTTCTCCTGTCTTACCTCCAAGGCCAAAAACAGTCAGATCGCGTTCAGGGAATGCTTCTAAGAGTACATCACCAGTGCAATCACCAACAAGGCCCAAGCTTCCGGTGAAGGATACTACAGGTGATACGCCAACTCCTAAAGACGATGATGTCTGCTCCCAGTCGTTGCCTAAAAGCCCTTCAAGGTCGAGAAGTTATAGGTCTCCGTCATTAGCTAAGAGAACTACTGACGATCTCACATCACTATTCGAACCAGTGGAACAGCAAAAGGGAGGTAGAGATATTAAATCATTACTTGATGAAACTGAAGCTTTGATTGCCCAACATGGCTTAGTCGAAGGTGAACCACACCCTAGAAGCCTCACCAAAGATCAATTGATAGAGCTCGTACAAGGTAAAAGTTATATACTCTTAAAAGATTGGATAGAACTTGTCGAATATCATAGCATTGTCTGTGATAAATATGAAGAGATGATTGCAATGGATGGGAAATTAGTTGAAAATGTGTTGGAAATAAACAGAACTACCGCTGGGGAGAACGATAGGTATAAAAATCAACTAAAGATATGTGAATTGGAAATTGAAACTCTCAAAGCAACTTTGAATTTGTTTAACAGTAAGCTGCTATCAAATGCTAAAACTCATCCAAACTTTGAGAAGCTCGGTAAAGACCTTAAAGATGAATTAACAGTTCAGAAAACAGCCACACCACCACAAGATATCGATAAGCTGATAGTTTCGGATGGTTCAACTGTAATGAAAAACAATGCTGTTCGCTCATATAGCACTGATGCTGATGATGAAATTGATTCTCGGACAAGTGAAGTGTTATCTGGGATTCCTGAAGGAATAAAGAACTTCAACTCGATAGACAGTGCTACAAGCCCATCAACCACAGGTGTCAGAAAGTTACAGTCATACTTTTCAGCTCTTGTCACATCAGCAGCTTCATCAACATCCACTGGGCAATCATCCTCGTATATCCCATCAAAAAAATTCACCAGCTTGTTCAACAACACTCCATCTGCATCGTCTGAACATGAAAATAGGTTTTATCCAGCTGCAGATCATGCTTATCTGGATATTTATAAGGCCTTGGGGCACGAGCAAGAATGACAAAAACTATATTTGCTACTTGATCATCATCAATGTCTACATTGTCACTCAAAATCATAAATATAAACTTCATTTCAAAACAATATATGTATACTCTATATTATTATTTGCATATGTTTCTTTAAAGGATATCGTAGACATCAAATGCACCTTAACAAACATGGATGTAATGAAACAACATAACTATATTAGTAAATTATGTGTCTTAATCCACATGACTTCTTCATTAAATAATCATTAAAACAATGTGATAATTTTTTGATATTTCACAGTAATAGGAAAAACTAGTATTGTACAATTTAAGCAATCTCCTCAGCATTTTGTCCTGCATTTTCAACATTAGCAGTTTGGGCTTTTGAGAAAGCAGCATCTTGGGTGTATTTTCTAGTTGGAGTCCAATTAGCTGATTGCCAAGCTTTAACACCTTCGGCATATAATTCATCAACTTCTTCTAATGACAAACCATTGGTATGTGGGATGTTGAAGTAAACAAAGACAAAGGCAAAGATACAACAACCCATGAAGACATAACCGTAGTAAAAGTTAATAGCAGAGGTAATGAATGGAGTGAAGAATGAGATTAAGAAACCCCATAACCAATTAGCAGCAGTGGCCATACCCATACCCTTTGACTTGATACGTAATGGGTATAATTCTGAAACAACAACGAAAGCTGCTGGACCCCAGGTGGTAGCAAAGAAGAAGATGAAGAAACAAGCGAAAACAATCATAACTGAACCAGCTGATTTAGAGGATTCGGTATGTTCTGGGTTCAAGTATAATCTGGTAACACCAATGGAAGCGTAAATAACGTAACAAACAACCATACCAGCAGCACCGATCAACAATGAACGACGACCACCTAATTTGTTAACAGAGTAAATAGCAATCATAGTGGAGACAAAATTAACAATACCTAAAACAATAGAAGTTTGAAAAGAATCTTCCAAACCGACAGCTTGGAAAATGGTGGTACCATAGTAGAAGAAATAATTGTTACCAGTCAATTGTTGTAAAGCTTGAATCATAACACCACAGACAACTCTGTAGAAGATCTTTGGTTTACCAGTGAACAATTCACCCCAGGAAGCACTACCAGCTGATTCTTCTTTTTGAATAGCAGCATCTAATTCCTCAACCAAGGCAAAGACTGATGGATCATCAGCAGAAATTCTGTTTGAGTAAGCAATAGATTTTCTGGCTTCTTCCAATTTACCAGCTCTAATCAAGTAACGTGGGGATTCAGGCATGGAGATCATACCAGTAATCATTAAAATAGCCCAGAAGAAACATAACCCTAGACCGATTCTCCATTGTGCAGAGTTGGTATAGTTCTTAGCACCGTAATTGGTACAGTAACCCAAGAAAATACCAAAAGTAATCATCAATTGGTAAGATGACACTAAAGCACCTCTTAAATGTTTTGGAGCGGATTCGGAAATGAATAGTGGACAAATAACACCAATGGCACCCACAGCTAAACCTGAAATGATACGACCAATAAAGTATTGGTACCATTTATCAATAGACGTGATTTGGATCAAAATACCAACAATGTAGATAACCATAACCATCATCAAAGCTAGACGACGACCAAACATATCAGCACTCTTGGAAAGGAATAAAGCACCAAAGGCACAACCAATGTTGAAAATGGAAACGATTAAACCAACTCTAACATTTGAAAAATAATATTCACCAGATGAGTTAACTTGACCAAATCTTCTTTTGAAATCATCCATGTTAACAAAACCAGAGATGGTACCTGTATCCCAACCGAAAACGAACCCACCAAATGCAATCATAAAACATAAAGCAACGATTAAGGCATAAGCAGATTTTGGTTTAGCTGGAATTTCAGGAGTAGAACGGTCACCTTTTTGTTCACCAAAGTTTTCAGAGTCATTTTGTTTATCAATGACACTGTCGTTAGTTTCTGGAGTCAATACACCAGAAGATGGAACTTGTGGAGCTTGAAGGTGTTCACCTTCAGCAGTATTTGTTTGAGCAGACATAGTGTATAATATGAAATACTATTGTACTATGAGGAAAAGAAGAAGTGGTGATAATTGAAAGCCAGAGGGAGGAATTTTATGGATATTTATATTCTCATGAGAAATTTTCCAACACCTTATGATTGTCGAGGGCTTCAGCACTCTGAGTATGGGGGACGGAAGAACCCCATGGGACACAAAGTATGATTTTTTTGATCTTCTGAGTGGCTTCGTTCCTTTTTGACGCAGGACGTTGCTTTTTTGGGTTGTTGTGCTAGGAAGTTTTTCCGGACAAATCTGCGAGATGTTATTCTGCTGGTTTGTTGTCGTTTTCTTGAATCGGTTTGGCTTGGTGACTAAATTGACAATTCTTGGATGATCTGATTGTATCATATGGTTTGGTGTTGAACTATTTGCCTAAACCGTGTCTATCCATTACTTCTTGATTCGTATTTTAACAATAGTCGTTCACTCGCGAAGACGCCCAAAGGGTTGAAGCTTCAAAGCCGAATTCTCGGGCGAGCTGAGTATCTCTTTTTTTCGTTCATCTTCTGCGGAAAAACTCAACATGGAAAAACTTTGTCTCTTTTTTCCGGAAACTCAAATGTCCAATGCGCGCACACGTCACGCGGAACAGTCGTCGTCTGTCCCAACCACGCTTCAAGGAACCGTAGGCAGACTCTCCGCCTGGGGCGCTTCCGCTGGGCTCATCCTGTTAGGCAGACCACTATGAATTTTCGAGCCCATAGCAAGCTCCATCTCAACATTACATGACAAGCGTAAGACCAATCTACGCTAAACGAGTCGACTCTCACTCCGCGATGATACGAGAGTCTATAGCAATTATTACGATCAAAACTGACCTATTTACTTTTTTTCGAGCTAACAGACTTTGCCGATTGTTTCTTATTGTTTCTTCTGCTCTCCATATTGAAACTTTACTGAAAGTTTCGCAGTTTTGCTTTTGACGCGTTTCTTTTCAACAGCAAAAAGGATTCCGGAACCTTAAAGTTGGCACATCCGGAGAAATCGAGTAGACGTACAATTTGACAAAACATAAGTTGACAACCCAGTTTCAAGAGATGCTTTATCCTGGTATGGCACAATAATCAACATGATCTGATGTTGCCGCTTTGTTCGAACACCTGTTCCGCTGGGGCATTCGGGTACATAGCTGTTTCAATATCTGACTTCTTCAAGTGTTGATCAGTCTGATGATTTAATCCAAGACATCACCACAGCTCAATCGATTCGGGCTCTTAGGGCTTGGAAAGCAAGCACGATAGTCACATTTAATTGTGTTTAGCACCATTTCAGGCTTTGGGACTTCAAACAATTTAAAATAATGAAACGATATCTAGTCAAGTTCTCAAAAATCAAGCTCTCTCAAATAATCCAATAACAGTTCGCTGTAAATACGTATCAACACAGCATTAAGTCGGCGCTAATTTTCAGTCTCTCGCATTGATAATTTTACGGTCCGCTTACACAATTTTTGGAGTGAATATATCTTGGCCGTTAAGTATAGCTACTTAAAGTTCGCTAGGCTTACGTAGCTACAATTCTCGTATAACCAATCGCGCTCTCGAGACATCCCCCATTCTTGTCATTCGACTACTCACTCTGCTTGAGAGTGCTTCCTACCGATTCATCTTAAATGGCCCATGGGGTTTACGTGTGAAATATGTACGATTTTCAGCCCAGAAAAAAATTGTACATCTATAGACTTCGAGACAATTTTCTTTGAATGGAGTGCAAATAAGACATGTATGAAGGGTGGAGAGATCTGTGAATTGTTGGTGTCGATTTCTCTGGCAACTCGAAAACGTAAGGCATTTTCACGAAAGGCAAGCAACCAGCGACTTATGAACCGTTAAATCTAGCAATAGAAAAATTATTGCAGACTATGTAGCAAAGTTTAAAAGCACCTCAATAATTTTTCCGGATTCTGCTAACCAACTTTAACTAATCTCCAGGTAAGATATGAAGCTCCGTGGTTGATCACCTCTTCACAAGTTTGTTCGAGTAATTTCAGCTTGTCAAAAAATACGTGGCCAGTACTCCAGCACTCGAGTTACACCAAGTTACCGCAAATTTCGAGAAGGGTATCTGGTGACTGCTGCTTGCAAAATTTGATTCAGCTGATGCTTGGTTTGTCCGCGTTCGGAAAGAAAAGCCAATTCAAAACAAAAACATTCAAAAATTGGGTTTTTGTCCTTGTCTGTCTTTTGGTGGGACATTGAGACATTCTGGACATTGGGACATGAGAAAATTTGTATCTATGGGACAAGACTAAAATTCTGATCGTTTATCATCAACTGACTATCAAATTAAGATATCCAACTACAAAGTGCTATACGTATTAATTATAATTCATTAATTCATCACCGTTATGTATAATATATATGTGTATAATCTATATTAATATTAATATTAATTTGGGAGTTTGATCTCATAGAGTGTCAAGTGTAATTTGAAGGAGCAACGTTAAGTTAATTGGATATTCATGATCTCATGTTTAAAAGAATCTTTTCAATAATTTTGGAGCTTCATCTTTCGAGTTTTCAGCTTCTTGTTGAGCAGTTTGGTCAGCAGTTCTAGCTGATGGAGGAGTCCATGTGGATGATTTCCATGGTAGGACTTTTTCACCATACATTACATTAACTTCTTCTAATGTCAAACCTTTAGTTTCTGGAACAAAGAAGAAAACGTAAAGGAAGGCAAAGCATAAACAACCTAGGAAAACATAACCATAGTAGAAGTTGATAGCTGAAGTGATGAATGGTGTGAAGAACGAGATTAAGAAACCCCATAACCAATTGGCAGCGGAAGCAAGACCCATAGCTTTGCTTCTAATGGCATACGGATAAGATTCTGAAATGACAACGAACACAATTGGGCCCCAGGTTGAAGCAAAGAAGAAAATGTAGATACATGCAAAGACAATCATTGCATTACCAGCACCAGTGGATGATTCAGTATGAGCAGAATTTAGATATAATCTTGTAACACCAACTGAAGCGAAAACTGCAAAACAAGCAATCATACCGGCAGCACCACCTAATAATGATTTTCTTCTACCGAATTTTTCAACTGTATATAGACCAAAGAAAGTGGAGGCAAAGTTAACAATACCCAAGACAATAGAAGTTTCAAAAGAGTCACTCATACCAACAGCGTTGAAGATTGTAGTACCATAGTAGAAGAAATAGTTATCACCAGTCAATTGTTGTAAAGATTGTAACATGATACCCATAATAACTCTGTGAAAGATTCTTGGTTTACCAGTGACTAATTCAGTCCATGATGCAGTACCAGCAGCTTTTTCCTTTTCAATACCAGCTTGGATGATTTCAACTTCACCGTAGACAGATGGATCATCAACATGGATTTTGTTTGATTTTGCGATTGAACGACGAGCATCTTCAATACGACCATTTTCAATCAAGAAACGTGGAGATTCTGGCATTAAAACCATACCAACAATCATAAGAATGGCCCAGAAGAAACATAAACCTAATGGGATTCTCCATTGTGCAGAGTTGTCGTAAGTTTTGGTACCATAGTTAGTACAGTAACCCAAAAAGATACCAAAAGTGATCATCAATTGATAACAAGAGACCAAAGTACCTCTGACAGCTTTTGGAGAAGTTTCAGAGATAAACATTGGAGAAAGGACAGTGATTGAACCAACAGCGAAACCTGAAATGATACGACCGATGAAGTATTGATACCATTTGTCAATGGAAGTAATTTGAATCAAGATACCAACAATGTAAACAATCATGGTCATCATCAAACCAATACGACGACCGAATTTATCACCAGAAGGAGCCAAGATCATACCACCGAAGGCACAACCAATGTTAAAAATGGAAACGATTAAACCAACTCTAACATCTGATAAGTAGTATTCACCTGAAGAGTTCAATTGACCAAATCTTCTTTTGAAATCAGTTTGATTAACAAACCCAGAGATGGTACCTGTATCCCAACCGAAAACGAACCCACCGAAAGCCACCATCAAACAAAGAGCGGAGATGAATAAGTATTCCTTGGCTGGTTTTTCTGGAATACCAGCATGGTGTTGATGCTCTTGGCCTTCCAAGCTTGAGTTTTCAATTTTTTCATGATCATCTGAAAGAATATCAACAGGTGTTTGTTGACCTGAAGTTTCTGTAGACATTTTTTGTAATTGTATAAGTTTTAATTGTATAATCAATACTGATGAGAAGGAAACAAGAGATGGAAAATTGTTACAACCATGGGATATTCACCTTCTTTTATACTTTTAGGGAGTAAGTCAGGCACCTGGAAAATCATGAGGCCCAAAGGCGTTCACACGGATAAAATTTGGTTGTTCCATGTTTTGTTAGCCAATCACCAATTCAATGTAAACTCACCTCATTACTTCGAAAAGTAGTCTACAAGGCTGACCAATACTATATTGAGTTTATACATCCGGAGTGCCTCAGGATTTCTTATTTTTAGCGATCGTCGCGAAATTCCTATGTACTTCCCCATGGAGTTTCTTGTTTTAGGCGGCACAAGCTGGAGAAGCCTAGGCGGGCTAGCCTGGGGCCCCGGGGGGCACTGGACCTTGGTGCAGCCCACCTTTCTTTTTACAGCGCCTGTGAGACACGCTAGGGCCACAGCGGGCCAGGATAGGCTCACGCCACGGAAAATTTTTTCACTGTGCAGAAGTCACGGAACAACTGGGGCCAATAGCAGCCCACCAAGGTCTACTGGAGCCTATTGAAGTGGGCTGCTGAGTGCATTTTCCGTTAGTTTTATCCGTGTTGGTATATCCTTGTGCGCGTTTTGTTGATCAAAGATCAGAAAACTTTGTGGACTGACTATGTGGAGTTAAATGCTCGAGTCTGGAGTCGTCTGGAGTTCGCTTGCTTTGTGAAACCTATAATTAAACATGAGATGATGAAACACGGTTATCACGGCAGAACACTGAAGCTACGACTCAATTGTAGTAATCACTCGTATCAAATGGTGTCTCGTATCCCCATAATAGCTGTTATACGGGTCCATAGGATTATGGGCCAAGTCTCACAGACAATGAAACGATGAAACTACAGCTAATGACTCTACAGTCTCGATGGCCAGAAAACCATCACCAATACCGTACATTCAGAGTTAAACTCTCGACATCTGGTGAGAGTTTTTCCGTGGCGTCCACCTTTTTTGGCTTTTCGCTACCAATTAAAAATGTACCATCAGGTGCCTTAAAAAGATTTTTCCACCGTGTTGAAATCTGGACAGTGGTATAATTTTCCCGACATCAAATCATACTTACTGCTAAATGTACACTTGGTTAAAGTTTTTCTATTGTTTGCAGAGCTTGTCAATAATAGCGTACTAGGTACCAGTTCCAAAGTCCTTTGAGTTCATTTGTAGAATTTGCGAGGTTTCATTAAATTGATCGAACCATCACAAAACTTTAAACGGTCCAAGAGCATAAAAATCATGAATGGGGTGGAAAACATGGAGTACGTCTCTCATTCAAATTGAAAAATATTAACTATTGACCGCAATCGTCATCATACGATGAAGCAACGTTGTTGGGGCTCACTTGATCTAGGAACCATTGAATTCCATGTACTCCAGTCTGGAGTATGGAAAGACTCGGATACACCAAGCAGTACAACTGATCAGTGGTTTCATACCTGAAGCCAATATACATACTGAGAATCGTTTACATTAAAGTGTTGATAAGGTACTGTGTACCTGATGTCTAAGCGTTTTACATCTCTTGGTTTTCTTGAAATTCTTGCTTAGACAACTTCAGGACTTTTAAAATTCCGGTGATCTTATTTATTACCTTTCTTGTAATCTGTAACTGTTAGCCCTTGAAAAAAATAGCATAACCAAGACTTGCTCCCTCTATGGCAAAGCCTCTATACTCAAATAAATAACCAAAAACCACAAACGATGTGAGCTTAATGATAGAATCAATTTAATCAAAAATTGGTGCTTCCGTACTTCCAATATAGCTCCCACTTGCCAATACTGAGCAACACATAGGTTCAACACATAATGATTGAAAGATTTCTGTGTAGAATTTAACTACAAAAGATGAGTTCACCACCCACTAGTGGGCAGCCAATGAATATTCAACTTGGGGCTCAAAGCTGTCTTTCTTTATTTAATATTTGAGCGGTTTTGCTTTGCAACTTGCTTCTTCTTATATAGAGCATTCAAGCCCGTCGACCTCGCCGAGAGTTCCGGTCGTCTTTTATGCCCTGAGTCACGTGAGAGCTGAGCCTGTATATGATGTTATCTACAAAATACACGACTTTTAGCCATATATGTGTATATACAATGATGTTTTAATTGTACGTAAAAAGCCTTTCTCATGATCGATCTTATAACAAGAAGTAACACTAGTATATTTAAATGATGACTAATATATATATATTTCGAAAACTCAACTTAAACATAGGTTTAGAGAATTGTTAAATTGATTGATTAAATTTTATGTGAATTTTTTTTTGAACTTTTTATATTCATTCCTTCCTAAAGATAGCATTCTTGAAAGGAAATATCCAATAATATCAAATACCTGTACACTATATCTTATTATTATTATTAAATCATTCTTTGTTCATAGTTGAAATATTCACCATGGTATACACCACATCTCGTATTTTTAGTCTGTGACCAGAGCAACAAACGCTATTTACCGATCTAAGAATGAGTATTCAAAACAAAGAAGGCCCTCCGCATTTAACTTGAGAAGTACAACGTTTGGAACCCATTTGGAAATACCTGAAATCCAGACTTGGTGTTTGTAATCTGAATAGTAAACAAGTTATTGGCAAATCCAGATCTTTGAATTTTTTAAATCTAGCTGTTGGGAGTGCTCGAGAGGCTCAATTCCTCACAACTACCATTTATAATTGTCAAGAGACAATCCAACACATTTACCGAAGAACGCATTATTCACATGAGCTCTACAAATATACAATAAGGTATGCCGTCCACGTCCACCACTTCATCTTCAGCAAGTTCAACAAGCTCAACAATGCCCGGTACAAATAACAGCAGCTCGTTGGGGAGCCTTACGAATCCTTCAACATTGAAGAAGAAAACATCAAGAATAATACCACCAGAAAGGAGGAAAAAAGTTGCTAAAGCTTGCGATAATTGTAAGAAAAGGAAACAAAAGTGCAATGGTAGCTTACCATGTGAATGGTGCACAATAAAAAGCTTTCAATGTAATTATACTGGAATTGACAAGAGAAATTTGAAACCTTCCAAAAAGCATATACACAAGGCCGAGAGAAAAAGTACAACAGTCCAAGAAGGAAGATTCAAACAAGCGCAATACGAAGCAACCACTACGAGAAATGATTTATCACAAACAACATTTATGAATCAGAACAAAGGGAATGTCTCAGAGGTAAACACGACAATTCCACCATCATTACAACCATTATTCCACTTTCCTATAAATATTGAGCCAGATGATAATGATGAAGAACACGATGATACCGAGGAAAACAACGATATGACACTCAGACCAGAACAAGAAGGGATGAACTCAAGATTGTTATATGATGGTGGTGGAAATTTAAGATATCTTGGTGAATCATCACCAGGTTCTTTTGTACCACAATGTCGTAAAGTTTTCCAAAAAATCTTGGGAATATCAAAATTCACAAACGATCCAGAAAGATTCATCATGGTTGATTCACTTGCCAGTCGAGAGATGAGAACACCAGTACCGATGCCTTCATTATCTTATGCTACTCATTTGATCCATTTGTTCAAGACAAATATCAATGATTTGATTTATGTTTTCAATAATGATTTTTTTGATAAAGAAGTCTTTGCTAATACTTACAGACACCCACTTCAGGCTAAACAGAAGAACTTATGTCTTTTACATTTAACCTTGGGGATTGGTTCTCTTTTCGCCAAAATTGAAATTCAAAGAAATTTGTTCCCATTTCCAACAAACTTCTTCATTGAACCACAACAATTTTATGAAAGTGCTCAACATCTCCTCAATCAAAACCAAAATGACTCTAATTTATGGCTTGTTGAGGCTTATTTCCTGATGTATTTCTTTGATGAACTAAACATGACAAGAAACGCGTCCTGGATTAATCTTGGTATTGCTATTCGTTATTCCCAAGCCCTAGGGATGCATAGACGTTATGTTAACGAGTCATACAATGACCCAGAATATGTGTTGCACAGAAGGAAACTATTCAGAAGTTTATACATCACGGATCGGACAAGCTCGACACATTTGGGGAGATCTTTAACTATAAATGATTTGGAATGGGATGATAATAATGCCCTTAATGGTTTAAAAGACGTGCAAGACGAACTGCTGAAAGTTAGTATGCTCAATGGGAAAGTATTATCTAAAGTTTATTATAATCCTTCGATTGGTATCAAAAACGCATTGAAATTAGCATTGGAAATGAAGAACTATACAGTAAATAGTTCAATTGGTAAAACTTTGAACTTCAAAACAAGTTTGAACTATGATAATGATTTGGGGCTATTACTAGTTCATACAAGTCATTTGAATGGGATAATATTACTATCAAGACCTTTTTTCTTCTTTTACATTTTAATCAAATTAAATTTCATCAAATTTGATTCCAATTCTAAACATGCTGGGAACTTGAGAAATTTTTATCAATCATGTATCAAAGCATCTACATTGGCTATAAAACTAGTTGAGTACTACATCATCAACAATATTCATCCATTGAAAGGGTATACTGTCGTATCAACAATTCTTCATGCTGGACTAGTTATGGGAATGGTACTATTGTTACAATCACAAGATATTGATGATGATTTTTACGCTAATGATAACGAAAGAAATAATGCAGATAACGCAAAAGTTGTGTGTGTTAGTGCTATGAGTTCTGCAATCAAAATCTTAGGACACTATGGTGATGTTGACCCTACCCCTAGAAGATACGGTCAAGTCTTGACAAATATGCTGGATGCCACGAAAGTCAAACGTCATTCATCTGTGCAAGAATCCGCTAAGAGACAGCAAGAGACACAATTCAATACAAGGTCTCACGTACAGTATTCTCAGCCTCAAAGACCGCCAGCATATTCTCTTGGATGTTCGCAATTGTTGGGCCAGCAAGTCCCACCACCACCAACTCTGCAACAAGAACAACAAGAGCAACAGCAACAGCTTTATAATCAACACTTGGCTCAAAATCCCCAGCAACAAAATGTTGATCTTAACCTTACAAACATGATTGCCTCAACTACAAACACCTCTTCACTTGCTCCCAACAATCAAAAGTTTGAAGATTGGCTATTCCCCAAGATGGAGAACCTCCCTGGAAGCTCTCATGGTTCCAACAGCCAATCCAATTTCCATCCAGCGAAGGGGTTCTCTCCGGATTCAAGTGGCTCTTCTGATCGTTATCAAAATGATGATTTCCTGAAGGATTTAGCAGGACTGAATAATATGACAACATCGGGAATTGGGAGTCAGTTTTTGGATGATTTTTTGTTTAATGTTGTCGATGGAAATACAAAGAAGGTGTGATGTGTATTTAAATACGTGGAGTATTAATTAAATTGAATCTATCTTCTCTATCTAGATATTTCAAAAATTGTAAATCCTAGGTCGACATACCACCAAAACCAGGGAATTTTGTGACTTTTTAAACGTTGATGTAATATATAAATACTTGGAATAGCCTCAACCTTAGCCTCTGAACCTGAGCTTTTCTGATATATCAACATTGTACTGTTATGAGAATCGAGATATTGGCAAGCTGTAGTATATGGGACTTTTGTTATAGACACGCATTTTCTGGTGATGTTTTTACTGGGGAAAACAAATGGAGATGAATCCATCAAGAACCAGAACATCAGCCACCAGAAGTTACAAGCGTGGAGGTATAGCTTGGGTCAAAAGAAGAGAGAAAGGCACATTCGATTCAGTATGGAGAATTCAATACCAACCAGGTCACCAAAGAAGCATCCGAAACCAGAGAGGCTTCAGATATTGCCTTTTGCTGATGCTCCGAGTATAGGTATGTTAATTTACTTGGTATCAATCAATAATTGTGACTAACTAAGTTTTTGAAGTGCGTGCTCACCAGAAGGACTCTTATTTTGAAAGTACATTTCTTGGGAAGCTGCAAGATACAATTCAAGTATTCACGGGACAACGGTTCATCCATACACACCCAGAAGAACTTCAAGTACTGGCCAAGTTTCTCTATTTAGCTCTAACAACGCTACTTGGCTCAAGAACTTTAGGTGAAGAATACACAGATTTGATATATGTCTCACGGAATGGTCGTCAAATACCCAAGCTGCTGAGAAGATTAGGGTTCATAATATCCTATGCTATTGTTCCATATTTCATATCGAGAATAGTGAGAAGACAGTTTAAAGATGATGAGGAGGCAGGAGTTAATACTTGGAGATCCAAACTTGCCAAGATAAAATATTCATCAGTTATGGATACTTTGATCAACTTCCATTTGGCAATGTTTTATTTGACAGGCTCATATTATCAGCTTTCCAAAAGAATATTTGGACTACGTTATGCCTTTGGTCATAGGGTTAAAAAGGAGGAAGGTGTCTCTAGTGGAGGTTATGAATTACTCGGCGGGATCATTCTTTCGCAAATTGTCTTCAAAAGCATGAACAGAATAAGTGGATTGTTTCAAAAGGACGATCATTTATCAAATAACGAGAAATCACAGGATCCTTCGGAATCTAAAATATTGAGAAAAGTCCCGGAGATTAACGATAAAGATAACATTGATCTATCAAACACTCAACTATTGCAATATATTCCTGAAAATTCAAGAAAATGTATGCTTTGTTTATCATATATGGTCAATCCAAGTTGTGCTCCATGCGGTCATGTGTTTTGTTGGTCATGTATATCGGATTGGAGTAGGGAACATCCGGAATGTCCATTGTGCAGACAAGCGTTAACTGAACAGACATTATTACCACTACGATGAATTGGGAAATGTATATAAAATCATTCTAAAGATTAATACATGCTCAAATTATATGTTTATCTTTAAAAGTGACCAGATGAAAATAATATTTGTTTCTTCTTTTTATTCTTCTTACCACCACCATTGACACTACCACCAGCTGGTGGCTCTGAAGGCAATGAGCTATTCATCGAGCCCATGTTTAATGATGTACTGGATGACGATGCTGAATTACTTCCAGAATCCCACATCCCATGACCACTTGGAACTGGATTAACACGCGGTATGATTTTTTTGGCAGGAGCTGATGGTAAAGCTGGGAACATATCGTCACTCAGTTTTTGTTTTGATTTGGGCAATGACGATGATGATGACGACGAAGATGTTTGTTTAGGTTTCCTATTCTCTAGATATGTTGGAACATATGATGATGGAGTGTTATTGATTGTGATTTGATTTTTAGTCTTTGGCTTTAATATAGTTTTATACCTCACTTGTGTTTGCACTGGAGCATATGATGGTGCAGAGGAAGTTGGTAGAGCAGGAAATTGTTCTTCCAAAGCCTTGGCTTTCTTAGCTTTGTTATTTTTAGATTGTTTAGAGCCGTTACCACCAGCACCCCACGAAGCACCGAAAACGTTCAACGAAGTTGAAGACCCTGGTAGTGCAGGGAAATCGTACTCCACCTTATGAGTATCCTCATGTTTCTTAACAATATCTGATAGATCAATGCGTTGTTGTGATTTTTGAGGATATAGTTCAGAGAGTTCTAATAACAATAAATGAACATCATCTTCAGATGCATTCTTAAACAGTGCCTTATATGAAGAAAGTAATTGACTAGCGTTCAATTCATTATCCTTATGCAACTTGTTCAAATCTTGAAATTGTTTAAACTCAGAAGTGGAATAATTCAAATAATGTCTTGCTCTTTCTTCCAAACGCATACGTTTAGTAGCATTAGACTCTTCTTGATCTTGCGATCTATTTGAATTTCCATGGCGATTGTTATTGTCACCATTTCTGTTGTTGTTGTTGTTGTTATTCACAGGACGGAATGTTGATAGTTGGGAATGATATCTATTACCGTTATTATTGGTGAAATTTGCACCAACAACATTATTTGTGCCGTAAACTCCACCATGTTCAGTCATCATATGAGCTTGGAAATCGAATTCATCACCAAAGACGACAAACTTCTTATCCAAACATGACTGAACGTTACATATGAAATGATCACTTCTGAAATGTTCTTCCAACTGTGGATAGTTTTTGAAATATTGAGGATTGGCAGGATCAATTTGGTCACAAACATGACATCTTTCATGACATTCTCTCATATGAATCAATAACTCATCATCCGAATAGAACCTTCTCTTGTTACAGAAACGACATGCTGGATGACCATCAAATCCCTTTTCATCACCTCTAGATTGATGGTTTTGTAATTGTTTATGGGTATATATTTTGAATTCTGTTGGGAAGGCCTTCTTGTTGGTGGAACAAATGGTACAGAAATATCTTTCATGTGCATCATTGATATGTTGACTTAGTTCGTTGAACGTTCCAAATGTATTTTGACACAATAAACATTTGTTTTCTAATAGCCCCATTGTAACATCGTGAGCGTGATGAGATGTAAAATCCAAATTATATTTGACATTATCTTTGACAAAATCACCGTTATTGAAATCCCCAAAAGACTTTGCGGTGTCCTCAGTGAATATAAGTCTAACATTTTCAGTTCTGCAAACAAGACATGAGGTCTTATCATACAAAGCTCTTTGACGGAACGTACAAACATGACAAGTTGTATGATTACAACCGGACTTTGCAGCAACTTCAATCTTCTCTGCACAAATCACACACTGTTTGTTTTCATCAAAATCTTCATCATCTTCGGCTTTGGAACCATCTCTTGCGAACGATCTCTTCCAAGACCCATTGCTTTGGTTTCTAGTGTTGGAGCCCTCTGGTTTTTTTGGTCTGTTGAACTGACGTCTCGATCTATTTGGTGGAGCCGAGCTCATATTTTCCAGCGTTACAACTCTTACTATCGCTTATTTGCAACCACTTATCCTGTTAAGGCCAATGATAACGGGCTATTTGTATATCCTTGAGTATCTGGAAAGCGCCAAAGAGTCTTTTGTTTGTGAGTTATGTGCTTCCAAAAGCTTGAGCGTCGATGAGTACTTAATCTATTTTTCTTGTATTTTTTTCCTCTTCGTTGCCAATGCGCGAATCCAGTAACGTTCTGATATTCTAATGTGGTTTGCCAACTAATGGTGTGAAGTTTTGGTGAAGGTGATCAGCTGGAGACCTCTTGTATAGAGAATAACCATGAAAGGGCATGGAAAAAGGAGAAAGACACTTTAATCACGTTGAAGTTCTGCTGTTGAGCGAAATATAGAGGGTCTTTCGCTACACTGTGCAAATTGGCAGATATGATGAGTTTTTTTAAAAATTTGAGCTTTTTACGTCAAATTTGAAGTTCTTGAAGAGGTTTAATTAGGGATATTAGTCGAACTGGAAGCTCTCTAGGATGAATGTCAGTGCCACTTTAAATGTCTTCAGACTGTTCTTCACCCCAAGCTACTGCATTCCGCATCTGACGGTGTCGTCCTTCGACAAGATACCCATTCCTTTGGTATTTCCGAACCACAAACCAAACATCAAGGCTATAGTTCTGGACAAAGACAACTGTTTCGCAAAAGCGCACGATGACAAAGTGTGGCCTGAGTATGATGTGAGTAGCATGTCTATCTTCTATTTTTTCTGAAACTAACTAACATTTGGCACTAGGATGCTTGGAATAGGCTACGGAAGTCATACCCAGATGCCCGTCTATTGATAGTTAGTAATTCTGCCGGTACAAACGACGATAAGAACCACGAACAGGCCAAGATACTGGAGAAGAGAACTGGTGTTGCCGTTCTTAGACATACCACCAAGAAGCCAGGCTGTCATACGGAAATAATGGATTATTTCATAAAGAACAAGATTGTGTCAGGTCCAGAAGAAGTTGCAGTGGTGGGCGACCGTTTATTCACAGATATTTTGATGGCTAATATGATGGGCGCATGGGGTGTTTGGATTAGAGACGGTGTTATCAGATCCGAGAGCTTGTTCTGTAAGATAGAAAGAAGCGTTCATTCACAGTTGACTACTAGAAGCCCACTATTACCACCGATTCCTAAGATCCCAGAGATCACTCGAGAAAAATCATAAGTCTACTCATTTGACGTAAGGTCGTTGTAGTTTATATTAGCAGGAATTTGGATAGAAGTCCATAGGCCAAGATTTAGGTGCCTCATATCTATGGTTACTCATTTCCCCAGGATTTTGTAATATGTAATTTAGTTTATTCAATGTTACACAAAACCGCACCAACATTTCAAAATTGATGAGATGGAAGAACCAAAACTTCACGCCATGTGCTCAATTTGATGGTGAATTAAAACAATAGTCAAACCAATCTCTGCGCTAAGAAAATGTCAGAATCTGCTTCGGTTGAAGAGGTTCCTCAAGATGTTTTACCGCTGGAATTATCAAGCACCATTATGCCAGCCAAATCAGGAAAGATTTGGAATTATTACCACAATGCCAATAGAGATAGAATCACATATCAAGCTGGTCCTGATGAATTGATCAAAGACATTGATTTGTTATACCCCACAAAATGGTTTTATAGGTCCATGTTTGGCAGCTCAATTTGCTTGATTGCCGAATATGTATGCTTCTTTGTGCTGTTACCATTCGAAACTATTCATGGAAGACCAAGCATCTGTCTCATTTCAATTGTCAATCTTATGGTGGTTGTAAGTATTGTTTTCATCCATCACATGATCGGAATAGATCACTAATTATTTGTATTCAAGTGCCTATTAGGATTTATTCTTCATTTCCGTGGGTCTGCTGTTGTTCCAACAAAACGGTCCTATTTGGCTAATATTTGGTCGGTCGTTCTCCAATTTTTTGCAGTGTTACTTAATACTTGGGCAATGGTGGCAGTCTTCAAATCAAAAGAGCTCTTTGCAATAATATTCACACCGGAAGAAGATCAAAAGGCTGTGCGATTAACTATGAACTCATATGTTAAGTCTATAACAACCATATGTTTAGTCGTTTCGGTTTTAGCACTGTATGGCATTATACCTGCAAAAACTTTTTGCGTAGTGAGGTTCAATTACTAACTCGGGCTATCCAAGTGCATTTACAACTCTTAGTACGGTTATTCATGGGAAAGGATACTATAGATTTTCTCATAGGGTCTATAAGATGACAAGAAAAACAGCTTTTTACAGAAGACAATTTGCACCAGGTGGAAATATCAGAAACGATGAAATACCCGACTTGTTCAAATATGAATTAGAGCTTGAAGAGTTGAGCAAAGACATTGTGAAGGTGATTGAAGATCGTTTCACTTAACGTCACCATACCCCCCTGAGAATATACAACAACAATCCGACACCCTTTGTTCTAAAGTGTTTTGATAAAGTGTTGATGTAGTGCCCGAAACAACTCATCTATGATCTTTTTTTTTTAATGATCTAAAGAAAATTTAAAATATTCGATCCCAAGGAAAAGTCTTGAGTTTCTATATCTACAAAGAACCTTTTTGATAGTGAGCAGTGCCGAGATGGATAAATTCATAGAGAACAGTGATAGTGAAAACGAAGATGTGCAAAACATAGAGTCTGATGAGGAATCATTTGCTAGCAAGCCACAAAGATTAGACTCCGATGAAGAGGATGAGGAAATAGATACAAAGAATATCAGTAAAAAGAGTGCATTCGATGCGTTTGAAGACGAGGAAGACGAAGATGAAGCTGAAGATGAGGATCTTGAATCAACGAAGAAGAATGGATCAGAAGAGCAAACTAACATCAATGAATTATTCAGAAAGTCAAAACTCCAAAAACTAAAAGCTAAAAAGCCAAAGGGTAAAACTGGGGTTGTCTACCTATCGAAGATCCCTCCATACATGAAGCCAGCCAAGATGAGACAAGTATTGGCAAGATTTGGGGAAGTGGATAGATTATTTTTGAAGAAGGAAATGAAACATAGATATAAACAACGTTTGATGCAAGGTGGGAATAAAAAAGTGAAATATGAAGAAGGTTGGGCCGAATTCTTGAGAAAGAAAGATGCCAAAGTTTGTGCGGATACTTTGAATGGGAATATACTGGGTGGTAAGAAGGGGAATTTCTATTATGACGATGTCATGAATGTCAAATATTTATCTGGGTTCAAATGGGCTGATTTAACAGCTCAAATTTCCGCAGAGAATGAAGCTAGACAATCTAAACTACAAATGGAAATTTCACAAGCCAATAAGTTGAACAAGACTTTTATTCAGAACGTGGAGAAATCCAAGATGATTGAAAACATCAAGAGTAAGAAGAAAGATCACGAGAAGAAAGATAACGATGAAGAGCAAATTAGAAGAACTTTTGAACAAAGAAAAGTCACATCCACGAGAGCTGATGCTCCTTCAAAATTCAAAACTAAGAACGATTCCAAACTGGAGGGTGTCCTATCTAAAGTGTTTTAGCAACTTCAATGTAATATAAACTACCAATAAACAAAACTTGTAGACCTTAATGACCTGGTATAAAAAGGCTATATTTCCGAGGGATCGGTTATGTTCACGTGCTGCGATGAGCCCCCGGAAATACTTTTCTAGTAGTCTCAGGTATAAAAAAATTTTTTTTTTAACCTTATAGTCTTTTCCCATAGTTAAGTTGTTAGTTCATAATTCCTCGTTGTTGAAACTTCATTTGGAATTGACCATTTTATATTCACCATAGACTAAAATGGGTACACAAAAGAAGGAAAAGTCACGTAGAGTTCGTGAGAATGATACCAGAGATGGTAATCTACGAGTGAAGGGTGAAAATTTTTATCGTGATGCTAAAAAAGTTAACCATTTGAATATGTACAAGCAAGGTCGTGCTCTTCGTAACAAAGATGGTAAGATCATCAAAGCTGCTGCTTTACAAGACACCAAGTTGCCTTCTGCCAGAGTTGATCCAAATCGTCGTTGGTTCGGTAACACCAGAGTCATCTCACAAGATGCTCTTACACATTTTAGAGATGCTTTAGGAGAGAAAAAACAAGATTCATATCAATTTTTGTTGAGAAGAAATAAGTTGCCAATGTCACTATTAGATGAAAAAGATACATCAGAAGCCCCAACAAATAAGATTTTAGAAACCGAATCTTTTGAAACTACATTTGGTCCAAAATCTCAACGTAAAAGACCAAGAATGGCTGTTTCATCTTTAGAAGATTTAGTTGAAAACACAGATAAAGATTTGACTCAATATGATGAAAAAAATGAGCTAGCTTCAACTTTGGGCTTGATGGGTAATATCAATACCGATGGATGGAGTGCTGAAGCCAAAGAAGCCATTTTCCACAAAGGTCAATCCAAACGTATCTGGAATGAGTTGTACAAAGTTATTGATTCTTCAGATGTCGTTATCCATGTTTTAGACGCTAGAGATCCATTGGGTACTAGATGTGCCTCAGTCGAACAATATATTAAGAAAGAAGCTGCTCACAAACATTTGATTTTCGTTTTGAACAAGTGTGATTTAGTTCCAACTTGGGTTGCCGTAAGTTAATATTTTACCACTAACAAAATCTTTTAGCTCACCTCGTTATTTCTATTGTTATCAATTTCAATTTTTCACAACCCAAAGTTTTTTGTCAGGACGATTTTCTTATTTTATCTACAAAATTGTCTGTTATAACCTTGGAAAATCAATAGTTTTCCGCTTCTTGATTTCTCGTTTTGAGTTATCAGATCATGAATCACCGTTTTGGTATATTCATACAGGATTACTGAGGGTCTTATGAGTTGAGCTCGGAATCACTTCATGTGAAAATTTCCTTGACGATGTTCGTAGTAAAGAACCTCACATTTCATATCATATATAGCATTATTAATTTTTTTGTATAGTGTTTTTTCTTTGAAAATTGAGAATTGGAACTGTGGGAATAACTTGAAGTGCTAAAAGATGATTATGTGCTTTTTCATTTGGAGAAAAAATTTGACTAACAATTTTATAACAGGCTGCTTGGGTTAAACATTTATCAAAAGATCATCCAACTTTGGCATTCCATGCTTCCATTACCAATTCATTTGGTAAAGGTTCTTTGATTCAACTATTGCGTCAATTTTCCATTTTGCATCCAGATCGTAAACAAATTTCTGTTGGTTTCATCGGTTATCCAAACACTGGTAAGTCCAGTATTATCAACACTTTAAGAAGAAAGAAGGTTTGTACTGTTGCTCCTATTCCAGGTGAAACTAAGGTTTGGCAATATATTACATTGATGAAGAAGATTTTCTTGATTGACTGTCCAGGTATTGTACCTCCTTCTTCCAAAGATTCTGAAGAGGATATCTTATTCAGAGGTGTTGTTAGAGTGGAGCATGTTACCCATGCTGAGCAATATATTCCAGGTGTGTTGAAGAGATGTAAAAGACAACATTTGGAAAGAACTTATGAAATATCCGGCTGGAACAACAGTACTGAATTCATTGAATTACTTGCCAGAAAACATGGTAGATTATTGAAAGGTGGTGAACCAGATGAACAAGGTATTGCCAAATTGGTCATCAATGATTTCAACAGAGGTAAAATCCCATGGTTTGTCCCACCTCCAGAAGATGAAGAAAGATCCACCAAGAAAGCTCGTGTTGACGGTGCTGTCGTGGATGAGCAAAATGAAGCCACCCCTGAAGTAGTCGAAGAGCAAGAGCAAGAAGAAGCCGAAGACAAAGAAGAAAGCGAGGAGCAAGAAGAAAAAGAAGAAGTGAAAGAGGAAGGGAAGGATAAAGAGTGGAAGGGCTTCACTGATTAAATTTTTTCATAGATCTACTGGTTATTGACGATTTTTTAATGGGTTACATTTTCAATAT
This sequence comes from Hansenula sydowiorum, assembly GCA_030574735.1. NCBI lineage: Eukaryota > Fungi > Ascomycota > Saccharomycetes > Phaffomycetales > Wickerhamomycetaceae > Hansenula > Hansenula sydowiorum. Next base: position 70,048 of record JAJMFN010000004.1, read on the forward strand.
TGGGTATTCTGCATAGTTTTCTTTTCGTTCGTACATTATTGTTTTGATTTAAATATGGGCACATGTTTTAATAGATTTTTAAAATTTCTGGTGATTCTTTACAGAGCCAGTTCAATTATATTGGGAGATCAAGTATTATAAAGTAGTGAACTGAACACTTTCGCGGTATGCGCCACAAAACGTAAACACCAATAAATTTCGATATCTTTCAGATTTAACTGAAAACCTGTTGATGTATATCGAGCTTTGGAACGATAAACCGCTTACTGATGGAAGCTGATGAGCTACGTGTTGCTAAGCTAGCAGATGAGCTTCACCAAGATATACACCACCAGCTTGACAATTACCAAAACGCTGAGGATATAGACGTGACAAAGCTGCTGTTCAATATCAACCAGTTCCAGCCATCTCCCCAGCTACTTGACAAGCATTTGAAAACTTATATCGATCAACTGCTCAAACTTTACATTGAACAAGATCTCAAATGGACGACAGAAGCCTTTTACACATTAGGGAAAGTTGTCACTAGCAAAAAAATGCTGAACTATATGAAGACAGACATCGATCTCATACCCATTGTCTTATCGAAACTTACAAGATCCAAATCCATTCACTGGCATGAACAATATTTGCTTCTGTGTTGGTTGGCAGTATTATGCATTGCTCCCTTCAAACTAGACACATTACAAACGAATAGCAAGCAATTGATATACGATACCGGGCTCGAGTTTTCCAAAAGATCAGGCCCTTTACAACCTTTGGGCTCCAGGCTTTTGGCATCTTTGATGATGAGAAATGATTGCAAACAGCAATTTGATGATTTCATAAACTTAGTTTCAGCTGATTTTTATAAATCAAGCTTTGTTGAGAAGCACGGCTATCTACAAACAATGAACTTATCCCTACAAAAAGATTCTAATCTATTATTCAAACCTATTTTACAAGATCTAGTAAAATTCATCAAGTCATGTGGGAAAGACGAGGCCTCAATTGACCTTGTTGCTAAGATATATCCTAAAATGGTGGCATATTTGATCGAGGAGGATGAGTATGAGGTGGTGGAGGATATTATTATATTCTATCTTGATAATTTCTCAAATGGGAACACGGAGACTAGATTCCTTCTAGCCAAAAAATTTGTCAAGCTCGTGAGCAGTCTGGATTCTTGCTTTAAGGCTGAGATTATAGTCGATGTGATACATACTACACAGGAACTATTGGATGAATCTTTCGAAACAATAAACTCGGATAAGTTACATACCAATCTTTTGACTATAGCCGAGTTCTTAAGACTATCTTTGATCGATTATGATGGATATCGACATATAGAGGAAATATTATCCAAGACACTATTTTTCCAGCAGTCTAGAATCACATTCGTTGCAGGCTCTAATATTCGTGATGCTTCAAACTTTATATGCTGGTCTCTTTTCAAGTATAATAGAGATGTCCAATTAGACATTGCTCAATCTATATTCATAAATTTGTTGCTAGTCTCGTGTTTCGATAAAGATCTTATGATTAGACGCTCTTCAACTGCTGCATTGCAAGAATTGGTTGGTCGTTATGGTAATAATACATGGGATGTATACTTCCCAAACGAAGATAACACCTCGAAAAACATCAAAACAATACAGATCTTGGACTATGTGGATTTGGGATCAAGTACCAAGTCTCATTTTGAGATTCCTCTCAAGTTGCTAGAAGTTTTCCCATCTTTCAGACTGAGATTTGTGAAATTTTTATCCTCGAATGCTTCAAATGTGGATACTGACGTTGTTAAACAGAGTTCCAAGTCATTAAGTCTACTTCTCAGAGGATGTGAGCCTTCTTTGATTGATGATATCATCAGTAAACATATTGAGGATGCCAAAGAAAAGTTTAACTCATTTTTTGTATTGTCTGAGATCCTTCCATTGTCACATAATAAAGAAGAACATGTTAAACTGTTATCACCAATCTTTAGAGAGCTGAAGATCAATCATCATAAAGACCCAATATTTGTTCTTTCCTCCTATTTATCATTATTTGATATCTTGTTAGCTTCAAGCTATGCTCCAACAGAGGATGACATGGCGAACTTGTTTGATGTCATAAAAGTGAGCCACGAAGATATAAAAAAGACACTTGTTAGCATGGCACCAAAGCTCCAATTGGGGGCTGAAAATTGGGATAAATGGTTATATTATATGAGAAATAACAACACAAATACTGCATCAAGTGTTGGGTTACTCCCAGATTTCACATCGAGAGCCAAAGACGTTTTACCTTTATTAACCGAAAGGGTCGATGCTGATACTAGGGCCTCAATAATAAGTTCAATATCAAAATTTTTATTAAAAGGGGAACTGTCGCTGAGCGTATTAAAATCCTTGACCGAGCAGCTGGATGATTATACCATCTCAGAACAAGGTGATGTCGGTAATAAAATCAGAATTGCAACGATAAGGCTTGTTGATTCCAATTTTCAAGTTTTTCGAAATTCAGAACTTTCAAATCATGTTGAGCACAGACTGCTAAGACTTTCATGCGAACCTATTGACAAGACTAGACATGAAAGTTTCAAGTTGCTACACAAGTTTCGCAATGAGAAGTTTCCTGAATTGAGTTCGCTTGATCAGTATTTTGAATATCTTTTAAAGTTTTATAAGACTCATTATTTTTCAAACAAGGAGACTAGCACTGAATTTTGGAGAGGTTTCAACTTCATTGGTGGTGCCTTGAAAGCTACAGACTCATTGATAATTTCATCGCTTACTAGTTTTTTGAGATTTTATACCAAACTCACACCAAATGAACAAAAAGAAGTTTTATTACAACTAGCATCTATTATCAAAACAAATCCCGAAAAACTGAAGGGCAATTCCTCTTCCTCACAAAGAGCTAGCAAAACAATACTGGTTGGATTGCAGTTTTGGTCAAGAATTTTGGAAGCTAATGCTACGATTCCAGACTCGTTTCCTTTGAAAGGATTGTTTGTCAGAGTTTACAACCTGCATTTGAATACCAAAAACATTGTAAGATTATCAACATCTATCAAAATATTTGGGCATTTGGCCTTATTATCGTTGTCAGATGCGCTCAAAAGATTATGCTGGCTGACTATCAAGCACCCAATTTCAAGGGTTCGTGTACTCGCTAGTGAAGAGATATTTAACTTCTATAACGAGAAGCTAATTACGCTAATGGACGATACTGCAAAAGAAAAGATCTCGAAGATATTGGACAGTCTTAAAGAAGTGGATTGGAATAAATCGAATAACGAATTCACGGAAAATGATCTGTTTTATTGGTCAACAGGAAAATGAATACACACCACTGCAGTGTCCCAAAAATGCATCCATTTCTCAGTGCTGTAGATATAGCTATGATACTTTCAACTTTCACGATCGATATACAGTGCATGTTTATGCCTCAACATTTTCGCATCATAATCATCATAGTTAGCCTGACTCAGTTTGTCCATAACCGGATTATATTCATTGAAAAAATAATCATCCAGACTCTTTTTAAACTGAACACCTTCCTCCTTCATCTGTGGAATGATATGGTTTGATCTCATTTGATCCAGTATTTCAATAGGATCATCGTTGATTATACCATCAATACTAAGGAGGAGTTTTGCAATCTGGTCATTGGGATCATTAGGATCGATCATCTCTTGTCCATGACTCTGGTTCTTGATTTGTCTATATGAAGTATCGACACGCTCGGTGTATAAGATGTTTGAAATGTTATTGGATAGTGTCTTGATGGATAATTTCCGGAAATAGTTGTAGAGATAATACACCAGCTGCTTGAAATCAACCTCTGTTCTATTAGGATCGAAGCAATTATTGATCAATATCGTGTACTCTTTGGAACCGAAGGGTATTTTCAGATGTTTCTGAGCAAATCTGAAGAGCTCGACAGTGGTGACTGGATGCTTCATTGGATCTGCTGAAAGTGAATGGAATAATATTTGGAACGTTTGAGCATCAGTATGCTCCAAAGGTAATAAACAATAAGCTCTCACAACACCACTGATGTTTGTAACACCGCCGATCGCTTTTAGGTAAAGATTAATGTATAATGTCTTGACCTTGACTTGTATGTTCGGATCATCCAAAAGCCTTCTATCCAGTGTCTTGTCGATATCATCACTCGTTAACGATTCGAAATCTTTCAATGGATCCATGATCCAATCAACTAAAAATTCGTAATCTCGAGTGTCATGAGTTTCATTACTTGACGAAATTTCACTAAGCAATCTATAAGTATCACGTATTGGTAAGTTTGCATTGAAGAACACCTCCACAAACTTTGATTTCTCAAATGACAGTGCATGTGACTGATCAAATATATTCAACTTCAGAAAATGATCAACATCACCTTTAGTTGCAAATAACTGTGCCATCTTCAATTTCTCAAGGCTAGAAATTTTAGATATGTGGTTCTTGGAAAGGTGATTCTTATTATCCATAAGTTTGAGCAGTATATCATATTCAGAGTGTTCAATTGAAACGCTTAATAAGTTATGAAATTCTTCTGGTGTTAGTTCATCATAATTTGAGCTTAGAAATGTATAGAATTGTTCCATTATACTAAAGTCATCCATTTCAATAGTCATAGTTAGCGAGTCAATCAAGTCAGGTCTCAATATTTTCAAAAGTTTGTCTCGATCATATGGTCTATCCTTGTACATATCTGCAAACTCCAGCGCATATTCCATAGTCTGTACTCTTTTGATATAACATTCTCTTGTCAATGGAGTTATGAATGGTTGATAAACAATCCTGTAGATATCTTTCACAGAGACATGGTTGAAATAGTCTCTTTTATTTAATGTTTCGAGCATCAATGAATAGTTGATCATCGATCTAAGGTCAAAGTGGCTTGGTGGAGTTTTAACAATATCTTCAGCAGTGGCTAGCAACAATTCTCTATCAATAGCTTCATTCTCATTGTACTCCACGCAGTATAAAACCATGTTCAGGAACAATTCCTTGGTGGTTTGGCCATGGTCCATCCCTTTATTAGCGAATATTCTCTTCAGCCTAAATATATCTTTTGAATACAAATCAACCAAACCTTCCACTTTTCTTTGATATATACGGAACGAATACGTGATTTCATAGTCGTTGCGGGAAATGTGTTGATCATGAACCTCTTTCAAACACTTTAGTATGTTCCCGCCAATATCAGTAGGGAACTTATTCACTTTATGCGGTCGTATAAGCTTGTATAGAGGACCTGCGTTCACAGAGATCTCTTCCTTCCCAATATCTTGTTCCTCAGGGATCTTTATCAGTCTGTTTCTGATGGCTGTTCTTCTCGGTATAATCACTGGTAAGCATCTCCTTATAGCCTGCCGTATCATCGGCAATTGTGTTCTGAGCATCTTCAGCTGCTTCTTATGGTGACCAAATGGCTGATGCTGTTGATTGTCCCCATAGCTTTCAGTATATAATCTTTTTTTTCCCAACATCTCGGAAATAAAAAAGCTTCACCACTTTTCATTGTTAACCCCAAGACACATCCAAGGGTCAACCCAGCAAACAGAAGACGTTAGCAATGGGTTTTGGGAAAGCTGGGCCTGTAAGGAGCATCTTGGTGGGCTCAAGAGGTTATGCTACCAAACCATACGAAGTGTTCGATCGAGGAGTCAAGTTGACCCAGAGAAATCTGATGGCACAATCACCCCAGTCAGAACAAGTTGAATATTTGAGAAACGAGGCAGCTAAGAAGGCAATTGAGCGATTGACATTCATCAAAAGAAGATTCCCCAAAGTTCTTGATCTTGGCTGCCATTCTGGGAACTTCGAAGTGGCCTTGTGTGATAATCATGATGAAGACACTGAAATAGTACGGGGAAAAATTGATGAGATTTTGATGATGGATGGCAGTGAACAGATGTTGCATAGATGGGATACTCATGCTTACAACAAAGAGTTGAACATATCGAAGATTGTATGTGACGAAGAGAAGCTAACTCATGATGCCCTGGTGAAGAACAGTTTTGATGCTGTCATTTCCAATCTTTCATTACACTGGGTCAATGAATTGCCCTTAACTTTGGCCAAGATCAATACGTTGTTGAAGCCAGATGGATTATTTCTTGCGAGTATGATCTGTGAGGATACAATCTTTGAACTCAGAACGGCTTTACAATTGGCAGAACTAGAGCGGAAAAATGGTATTGCAATGGGGAGAATTTCACCGATGATTAAAGTCGATGATATGACATCGTTGTTGAGAAATGCCAGATTCAATCTAGTCACTCTTGACGTGGAGGAGGTGATTGTTGGATATCCTGACATATTCAGCATAATGGAGGACTTACAACTAATGGGCGAAAACAATTGTAACAAAAATTCAAATGATGTGCTAAGTAAAGAAGTACTATTAAGTGCACAAGCTATTTACAGGAAATTTCATGGCGATGAAGATGGAACCTTGCCCTTGACATTTAGAATCATATTCATGATAGGATGGAAAGAAAGTACAAACCAGCCTAAGCCATTAGAGCGAGGCTCTGGGAATGTGAACTTGAAAGATATTTTATGAGCCTCTTCTGTTTCATTCTTCAAAATGATCATATACCGGAGATTATTTATTCATGTATAACCTATTTATTCCAATTATTTATTGACAGAACATGGTCAAATCTGATCAGAATCAAACCAAAAGTAGCTTAAAAAAATAGTGAACACCTCAATCACAGCAAAATAACGGATTATAATACAAAAGTGCACAAAAATTTGCGAAAAAAATAAATGAGCGGTACGGGAATCGAACCCATGCCTAGTGCTTGGAAGGCACTTATTCTACCACTGAACTAACCGCCCCAGATTTGTAGATGTTTTTTTTCCGTTGATAGCCAGATTGTGCTGCACTGGTCAGGTGACCTAGCCCCACAAATGGGTAGGAGCAGCAATTATAATCACCAAATATAGCTCTTCATCATAGCAGTTGGATACCTCACGATCTGATGTTTGCAGTATCTTGAAGCAACAGTGATGATGAAAATTTAACTTCACTCAATTGACAGATTCAAACCAGTGTCACTTTCAGTCAGCCTGTCTAGTTCAGATAATTAGGGTCTGTTTTCGTATTTGCCCGCCAGTGAAAGTACTTTCAGCTAAGGATAATGTCGTAGTTCTGGATGTTGTACCGAATAGCTGTTAAGGTTTGGCGCTGTAGTAAGTTGTAGTAATAACACAAGCTACAATCAACTTGAACAATTCCATTCTTTGGGTTATATAGTGTCAGTTCAAACTAGTTCTCGTTTAGTGTCTCCGAGGACGCGTTTATCCTTTTTTGCGGAGATTGTGACACTACAAAGTGAAGCTGGAGCTTGATAGAATCAAGAGTGACTGTTGCAAAAGATGGCATTGTAGTCAATGAAAAGACTTGTAATACCCCATTGTCAAGTGGTTCAATTCCATGAAGATCCCACTATTGACCCTCTCTTGCAATGAGCTCCAATAGATACGAATATCCGAACAAATGATCTAATTGAGTGATTTACTGGTTCAGATAATCAACTTTGATGGGATTCGGTACCCTATGACGGGCAAAACTTAAAGTATAAAAATGCTTAAAGATCACCAATTTTTCATATTCTTGTCCAACTATTCCAAGTTTTGTTGATGTCCACTGCTGCCTTCAGGAGCTTATACAACATCTTACCAAGGACAAGAGCGTTTTCCAATCCAAGGCATTATCGGTTCTCCACAAGTTGTTACATTATGAGTGAAATCAAACTACACACCACTTTGGAATCATATCCAAAAGATCATATCAAGAAGGGCACCGAGCCTTATCTCACTGCAAACTTTATCAACAACAAGTTCACCAAATCATCCACCACAGAGTGGTACGATTTGCACGATCCTGCTACAGATCAAGTCATTTCGAAAGTCCCACAAACCACCGATGCTGAATTAGATGAAGCTATTGAATTGGCTCATAAAACTTACAAATCATGGAAAAAAGTTTCCATCATGAAGAGACAACAATATTTGTTCAAATTTGTCGAATTGATCAAGAAAAATCACGATCGTTTAGCTGCCGTTATTGTTGCTGAACAAGGGAAAACTTTTGATGATGCCAAAGGGGACGTTTTGAGAGGTTTACAAGTTGCCGAATACGCAACTAGTGTCACCACAGAACTACAAGGGGTTCAATTGGAAGTTGCCACCGATATGGAGACTTTGATGATCAGAGAACCTTTGGGTGTCATTGCTGCTATTTGCCCATTTAATTTCCCTGCAATGATTCCATTATGGACAATTCCATTGGTTATTGCCACTGGTAATACCACTGTGATTAAACCATCAGAAAGGGATCCAGGTGCTGCTTTAATCTTTGCAGAATTATTAGTTGAAGCTGGCCTTCCACCTGGTGTTGTCAATTTGGTTCATGGGAAAGTTCCAACAGTGAACAAGTTGTTGGAACATCCTCATATTAAAGCTATTCAATTTGTTGGTTCTTCCAAAGCTGGTGATTATATTTATCAAAAAGGTATTCAAAACAAAAAAAGAGTACAAGCAAATTTAGCTGCCAAGAACCATGTTGTCGTTGTTCCTGATGCTAACAAGGCTCAATTCATCAATTCAATCACTGGTGCCTTTGCAGGCGCTGCCGGTCAACGTTGTATGGCTGCCAGTGTTCTTGTCACTGTTGGTCCAACTAAAGAATGGATCCCTGAGTTGATCAAGGCCACTAAAGAGCTCAAAGTTGGTTCAGGTTTTGACAAGGGCTCACATTTGGGTCCAATGATTTCCAAGCAGGCTTTGGAAAGAGCTCATGATATCATTATAAAAAGTGTCAAGAGTGGTGCTAAATTAGAATTGGATGGTCGTGATGTCAAAGTTGCAGGATTTGAAGACGGCTATTTCTTGGGTCCAACAATCTTGACAAATGTTACCCAGGATAACGTTGCGTATAAAGAGGAAATCTTCGCCCCAGTTCTCAGTGTGATTAGCGTTGATACTTTAGATGAAGCCATTGAAGTTGTCAATTCAAATCCTTATGGTAATGGTGTTGCTCTATTCACCACTTCTGGTA
>JAJMFN010000005.1:0-68271 GCA_030574735.1 Hansenula sydowiorum
TGGATGCAAATTTTCAGGAACTCTACCCAAACGAACTTCATTTCTGAAAAACTCCACTAAATGGCCAGCAATTGCTTGTGACATTTTATCAGATGGAGTATTAGCTGGGACCTTATCCTTTCTGGTTGACTCAACAACGGCAACAACTTTTGCCGGATCGACTGGGATAGCGGTTCTACCAACCTTATAGTCGGCAGATATATGTGGCAAAGGTGGTCTGTTTGGTGGGTTGATTGGTAAATCAATATCGTGCAAACCTTCAAACGATGGAGTGACAGTGTTTAACTCAATAATGATTTTATCAGAAACAGACAACATTTCTGGAGAAGCACCCACTGCTGGACCTGGAACGATGGAACCATCTTCAGTGATAGCGGTAGCTTCAATGATTGTGTAATCTAACAAGTCGTTTGATTTTTCTCTAGTGTAGAATCCATAGGTCAAATCTTGTGGGAACATTGATAAATGCTTGTCAAAGAATTGAATCTTCCCCTCATTGATGCTTTGAGCAATTGGCTTCCCAACTTGATGAGGAGCTCTTCTTGAAATCATATTATTGGTAGCCCATCTACTTTCTTCAGGACCAGCAGAGGCACCAACAAACAAGTTGAATTGCAATTGACCTTGCAAGTTGTTGTCTTCAACGTGTTGAGCTAGCGCATCTGGCACCACTTTAGGAGCACCAACACCGGTGAACCCAGACCAACCCAAGTATTGTCCATTCTTGAACAATTCCACAGTTTGTTCTGGTGTTCTCAATCTCTGCAAATATGGAGCGTATCTAACTCTTTGTTTCAAGATTTGTGACATTGTTGATGAAGTGAAATAATTGAATCGCGGATAAACTGTGCTAGACTTGTGGATAAATTTGGATTAGATATGGGGAAAGAAGCCTTGAATCTTATGGGAATGACTCTTTAAATATACCGCACAGCTAACAAATGCTAAAACTTGTTTGTGTTTGTTGGGGAGCTCCATTGGACTCTGGAGGGGAATATCCTGGACTTTTATAGTCTCTTTGTGAAGGTTTAGGGGAGGTTTTTGGAGAAATCCGAGGGCAATGATATTCCCCTTGGAGATTGCAGAGGTGTCCGTAGTCCCTTCGAGGGTGGAAATTTAAGCTAGCTAGTCCGGAGTGGGAGGCTGGAGACTGGGACTGGCAGTCGTTGGGCATTGAACAAGTAGCTTCATTATTATCAACAAGAACTATTACATACAGCTAATCTCTAGGATACATTGATATCTATTGACTTGTAGAGTTGCTTGTGTTGATGATCTGGAGTACCTCGATTCTCAAATCCATCCGATTACCTCGCGGACCGGCGCCCGAGCGCTTTGTGTGATCATTTACCAGGAGGAATGGATATCGTACTATGGCTACAAAATCATCACACTATTTCTTCAATTCAACCGTTAAACAGAGTCGATCGGTAATAAAATATAAGGGCCATATATTTCGGTTCCCGGATTATTCCTATCGTATCTGTTTCAGGGTTTTATGGTATGGCTTTACCAATTGTATCATCCAAAGCCTGGATGAGCGCTTTATCTGAACCGAATGTTCAACAAGATTCGTTTAGTTCAATAGCTCTTAATGCTTAGAATTGTGTCAAACAAGAGACAAGAAGACCCCAACTTTAAACAAAGACTACGACAGTCTCCTCTATATCAATATCGACTATTATATCCTCTTTTGGGGGGATCGTATAACAATAGAGGTTATTTTTTTCCCCAATGGCTCGCTCTTCTGTATAGGAAATATCACCGATTGGGTTAGTGACACATAGTACAATGTCAGTAAAGGAGATTTAATATGTATTCAACGACTTATGAAAGTATGGTAATTAGAGATCAGTTGAGTATCATCATCCCATTGTTTGATCTTCATGATCAGATCCCGGATTTCCTCTAGATTTTCCTGGGGATTCATCGTCTCTATCGTCATGTCTGTCTCCGTTAGTACAGAATCATCAGGGACAGTTCTCAATAAAGACTCTAATTCGTCCTTTTTATTACCATTATTTATAAATGACGATAACGATATGAAAAACCCTGATGGTGCTTTCTTGAATGTTTTCACAAACAGCTTTAGTGTCTCAATGGACCCTGTGTATGAATGTAAACAAACATTGGCATCATATGTGTACTCTTTTCCATCCGGCCCCTTTCCCAATAGATGTTCTGTAATAATATCATAAATCAATCCACTTGCCTTTACATTATGAACCGATATAGACAAGTTGAACTCTAGCGCTAATTTCAATTGGGCAATGAATACTTGCTTTTGGTGCTCCATTATTGTCTTATAACTGGTCAATCGAATTTCATTCGATTCAACACGGAAGTTAGGATTTGAATAAAAACCTGAATTAGGAATTCTAAATAATTTATCCAGTCCAATTTCTCCAATAAGACAATTGCCTGGAAATTTTTGAATTAACGTTCTAATTTTTTGCAAATGCTCATCCAGATAAATAGGCTCCGGTAAATTATGCATCAATTCCTCATCAATCACAATACCATCCTTGACACCAAAAACTTTCCGATAATGATCCTCCTTGCCAAAAGCATTATTACTGTCTAAGGAAAAGATATGCGAGTACCATGGATGTATACCAAAGCAAGGGGTCACATTTGGCAATTGGCCAAATTTATGGACATACTCAAGATCTATCTGATTTGTGGACATTAAGATCAGCTTGAGATCTGCCGATAAGGATCCATATTTTTCAACAAGTTGGTCTACTGAACCAGGGTTCGCATCTGTTCCTATGTGACAATGAGCATCGAAGAGCATCAATACTAATCCTATCACCTCAGTTTCAGAGTTTTTCTTGTGAACACGTTGTATCTCTTGAATTTTTGTGTCTCGCTTTGCTTCCAGAAGCTTTTTTTTTTCTTTAATTGCGGCAAGCAAATTTGGGGCAGGTCAAAAAAAATAACAATCATCACCAAAATCGTTTACCTTAAGGCCTTTCCAAATCGTTTTTAACTCCTTTAGCAATCTACAATTAAAAAGTACAAATATCAACTCAATTGCCTTTAATTAACAACAAAGTTAATCTCAATTACAAGACACAATCAATTGATTTCAGAAAGGTGATATATACAATATGACTTTGATCGTGGCTTCTTTGTAAGTATATCTTTCCTGATCCTTCACGGAAATTGTGGAATGATAACCATGCTTTACTCTTGACTGCATTTTACTAACCACCCGCAAAAGATTCCTACCATACACGGTGGAATTCCAAATGGGAGAGAACGTCGATGAAGATTTAATTGAAGAATTGGCCCAATCGCACCCAATCACAGTTCCAAAGCAAAGAACCGCCTCGATAAACGCTTCAAGTAATGTTTCTTCAAATAACGTGCCAACTGGTTCTTCAATCTTGAACAAGCAACAAATCGATCAATTCAAAACAAACAACTCCTCAGTAGAGGATTTCTTTTACCAGTCATCGAACCAAAACTCCCCAAATGCGTCAACTACTCATTTGAAATCGAATTATTCATTGGGCAGCAACAACAGCAATGATCAACAGGGCGCTTTGGCCCATCCAAGCGCTAAAGCTCCAAATGCTTTAGTTTCTGCTCCAACTTTATCAAGTGCAGCGGCCGCTGTGCTAAATGATCGCGTTCCATCGAAGTCAAACACACCCTTTGAAGATTTAGAGAAGCAAGCCGCTTCTCAGACTGGGCTAAACGCTGCTGCTTCAGGTCATGGAACTCCTTCAATCGGTGCAACTCCTCACAGCATTTATGCAAATAAATTGAATCACGCCTCATCTACTTTCATTCCAAAATCAAGAGTTAATTCTCCTCCTCCAAACTCTGTCGTGGAAGCTAAAAAATCAAATCGTTATGATGTTGGTGTCCCTGCCGTCAAACGTGTTCATCATCCGAAATCTAGTTTGAAAGTCCAGACAAATAACGCTGATTTAGAAAATGAAAAGACCAACGAAGTCATTTCACAGATTCACAAGAAATCAGTCCATTCATTAGAGCTAGATGATGATTATGATAATGGTCGCGATTATGAAATCCCTAAATATGGTGGTGTTTCAAGTAAAAATATCTTGAATCAAGCTGAAAAGGGAAATATTTTTGAAAATGCTCCATTCAACGTTGTTGAATTTGCCAAGGGTAACGGTGGGTTGAAAAATGCGATCAAGTCATCTTTAGAAGATGGCATTGTCCAAGATTATGTTTGGCTTGGTACCATTGGTATTCCAACTGATGAATTACCAGATAATACAAAAGATAATATCGTCAAGAAATTGAAAACTGACTACCATTCAGAATCAGTTTTACCAAGTGATTTCACTTTCCAGGGTCATTATAAAAATTTTTGCAAACAAATTTTGTGGCCAACTTTCCATTATCAAATCCCTGATAATCCAAATTCAAAAGCTTTTGAAGACCATTCATGGGAATATTATAGAAGTCTTAACCAGGATTTTGCTGATAAAATTATTGAGGTCTATAAAGATGGTGATATTATTTGGGTCCATGATTATCATCTTTTATTAGTACCTGAGATGATCAGATCCAAACTACCAAATGCTAAGATCGGCTTTTTCCTACATGTCTCATTCCCATCAAGTGAAGTCTTCAGATGTTTTGCTCAGCGTGAAAAATTACTCAAAGGTCTATTAGGTGCGGATGCAATTAGTTTCCAAACTGATGAATATGCAAGACATTTCTTACAGACTTGTAATAAATTATTATTGGCTGATATAAGTGAAAACGAAATTAGATACAAAGGTCAAACTGTCAAAGTTGCCTCTGCTCCAGTGGGAATCGACGCTAATAAGTTAATCAAGCAACAAAATAGTGAACTTGTTAAAAATTGGAGACAATTGATCAAAGAAAGATGGCCAAATAAGAAGTTGGTTGTTGCCAGAGACAAATTCGATAGAATCAGAGGTGTCAAGCAAAAATTGTTGGCCTATGAGACATTTTTGAAGAAAAATCCGGAATTCATCGAATCGACAGTGTTGATTCAAGTTTGTCTAAGATCGAGTGGAACTGATACTGCTTTGGAAACCGAAATTATGTCAATTGTGGATCGTATTAATTCTTTGAGTCCAAACATCTCAAATACTCAGCCAGTTGTTTTCTTGCATCAAGATATTGAATTTACTCAATATCTAGCATTGATTTCCGAGGCTGATCTGTTCATTGTTAGTTCAATGAGAGAAGGTATGAACTTGACGTGCCATGAATTCATTGTGGCCTCAAATGCCAAAAAATCACCATTAATTTTGAGTGAATTTACGGGATCAGCTGCAGTATTCACTAAAGGTGCAATACTCATAAACCCATGGGATATCAAACAGGTCAGTGAAAGTTATGAAGCTGCCTTCAAACAGACCAAAGAAGAACGTGAAACAAACTGGAAAGCTTTATATGATGTTGTTACCAAAGAAGATTGTGATTACTGGGTTGATTCGAGTTTAAAATTCATTGAAGAATCATGGAAAGACCACCAAGCTATGAAAAACTATCAAACCTTGAATGTTGAGAAATTCATTCAGGCATACAAAGGTTCAAAAAATAGACTGTTTGTGTTGAACTTGGCTGTGATTCCTACTGAAAGAATCTTGCAGATTTTAGCGGAATTAAGTGCAGTCAATGATGTCTATATGTTGTCGACATTTAAGCGGACTGATTTGGAGAGAATTTATCGTCGTGTTCCAAAGTTAGGATTGATTGCTGAAAATGGGGGTTTCATCAAGTTGAAGAACGGAGGACCATGGATCTCTGTTGCTTCTGAAGGCGCCAAATCCTCGGAGCGTTGGATGGGAACTACCACTAAAGTTGCAAACTCATTTGCTGAAAGATTACCTGGGTCTTATGTTGAAATTGGTGAAGTTTCATTGAAGTTCCATACTGAACAAGTTGAAGATAAAGAACGTAAAAGTTCAACTATTGGTGACTTAATCTTCCATGTCAACAACAGTGATAGTAATATTCATGCTACATTGATTGGTAATACTGTAATAGTTCAAGAATGCGACCAAACTTTCAAGGCTGTTAAATTCTTGATCAATTATATCACCAAGACAGGCTCGATTAGTGATGTTGAGGTAGTTTCCCCTGCTTCCCCTTCAAGCCCAATGAGCCCTTCGAACTCAAATGAATTTGAATTTTTACCTAAACAATTGGACTTCCTAACAGTTGCAGGAAATTCGAACTTGATCTTTGAACCGGTGCTAGAATATGCAAATGAATTGAAAAATGTCAAGTCTGTTTTCACAGTTGCTTTTGGTGGTGATGTTTCAAACGCAAAAGAGCATGTCGAAGGTTTAAATGAATTGTTCACAGTTTTGAGCAGTGTCTCCTCTTAGGTCGAACCAAAGATACAAAAACAAAATGAAAAGAATATAAATATATAAAGTTATACAATGCCCTTCTTATGAACTGTTGACGAGCTTGTAAATATTAAACTTGATAACTTTCTATAGCTATACCATTTAAATCTTTTAAATCTTGGTAATCATCATCATCTAGTTCACCATATTGGTCCCAAATTCTTTCAAATTCAGTGTAATCAATTCTTGCATTGGGTCTATTAGTTATCCAGTTGACTTCTTTGAATCTTTTATGGCGTTCTCTATCAGCTTCAATTCTAGCTAATATTTGTTCTTTCGTGAAATTTTTAAGCTTCTTATCTTCGGTACCACTATTTATATCCTCTTTTTCGTCAATCACCTCAGTGTTTTTCAATTGTTTCAATCTTTGCTCTAAACCAATTTGCTTATTTAATATTAGAAATTTCCAAGAACCTTTGAAGCCAGAATCCTCGTCAATGTTCACCTTCTCGTTTATATTATCCAAGCAAACATCATCAAAGAACCTTTTCAGTCCAGTGTTATCTATATCATATAGTTCTTCAATGTTTGTCAAAATATCTGAAGAACTTTTTAAGTTTATAAGGTTCTGATTGGGTATGACTTTCTTCAGAATTATTGGGAAATCATTCTGCAAGTTCTTGATGTATGGACTAGAGTTTTCGTCAATTTTGATTGGATTTGTCACTATTGCTGATACGAGAGACTCGATGAAATACAACAGATTGATTCGAGAGTTCAGATCTATTCTATCTAACACCTCCAATATACACGAATGGAAATCTTCATGAAGTTCTTTATTTTTCAATGCAAATGTAACACCTTTCGAGATTGACAATGAGGATGGATTGAGTGACTCCAGTATCTGTATGAATTGTAGTCTAGCTTCAAATGGGTCCATGTTTGTCATTGATACTGCTTATCATGCGTCTCTAATATACGTAAGCTTCGATATCTTCATGAAGAGCAGATAGTACTACGAATTTTCTTAAAATCGCGAAAAGTTCGAGCATTGCTTACATCAGCATTGACTAAGTCATTTTTTTCAAAATTTTCAATTTTTTTTTCGCTGTCAAAAAAAAGGACTGAAAAAAGGCACTTGGAATTGTATTGTTAGCAAGTTTGGTTTGCTGAAGTATATAAAAACCATTAGTCAAAATGCCAAAAGCTAAAGGAAAAGTACGTTTCTATAATGTTTTAACTCTAGGTACTCTAGATATGTAAAAATCGACAACAACTAACCGAGCGCTTTGTTTAGGGTGGTAAAAACAGAAGAAGAGGAAAGAACGATAACGATGGCCAAAAAAGAGAATTGACCTTGAAAGATGAAGGTCAAGAATACGCTCAAATCACCAAGATGTTAGGTAACGGTAGAGTCACTGCTGCTTGTTTCGACGGTAATGAACGTATGGCGCACATCAGAGGTAAGCTGCGTAAGAAGGTCTGGATGGGTCAAGGTGATATCATTTTAGTCTCTTTAAGAGATTTCCAAGATGAACAATGTGATGTTATCCAAAAATATAACTCTGATGAAGCAAGAGCTTTGAAATCACAAGGTGAATTGCCTGAAAATGCTAAGATTAACGAAACTGATACTTTCGGTCATGAAGATGAAGAAGATGTGAACTTTGAATTCGGTGCCGCTGACGATGACGATGATGAAGCTGATGAGGAATTAGATATCGATGACATTTAATCTATATGTCAATCAGTCTTTCAATCTCACACACTTCTCTTTGTCTTTCTAATTGCTCATGTGTTTTTTCAAGATTAGATATCGTTTGTAATTGCATGTTTTTTTTTGTATATTTATTTGGGTTGGATTTAAACTAATTTCATGATGAAAGAGAATAGAATATTTAGTATTTTCAGTTACTTATCGAATTGTAGAGTTAAAATAATGAGTTTTCAATCGTATATTGAAATCTGTACTTTTTGTTTTTTTGAACCAATGTGTTGATTCCAATTGAAAGCTATAGTAACGCGGTGAAATATGAGGTGAGGTTAAAGTGTGATGGTTCATTGACGTTTGCGATTCAACATCGAAGAAGTCTCTTTATACACGAAATCTATCTTCATGATCACGCTCATTATCGTCGTCTAAATCTAAACTGTCGAATCTTCTCAAACCAACAGATTCTTCCGCATCAACATTATGACCATTTGTTCTATGCAAATTCAAAGATCTTCTTGCTTGGAAGGCACCGACACTACCCTCCATTGGGATATCACCTAAATCTTCACCTTGTTGACTGAACAAAACAGATTGATGATCTTTCTTTTTTCTTGAGATGTTCAACAGATAGACACCTGAGAAAATAATCAAAAATCCACAGATCAAACTGATAGAATCTTTTGGACCTGCGTCATTGTAATTTCTGAACAAAATGAATGAGGCAACTAAAGTTGCAGTTGTGAAAGTCACATAATATAACGGATTCACAATGGAGGTATCAAATTGGTCCAAAGCCTTGTTAAAATAGTTCATTTGAGTCATGATACAGACAACAACGACAGCTATGAATATATATGTCGAGACGTGTGTGAACTGGTTGCTACCATTCAAGGTCAATTTTAAGGCAATACCAAAAGCTTTAATACTAACAATTGAGATGGAACCAACAGTGGAACAGATTGAAATGTAATAGATTGGGTTTTTGGTACCATAGATTGGTGCAATTTTATAAATCATCACTAGTGCAAACACTGTGACAATGAAAACATAGGACATAAATAAAGGTGTCAAAGCGTAATTTAAAATCTCATCAACAGTTTTGATATCTTTGTCGGAAGGGGCATGTAGAACGATAATCACACTTCCTAATAGACAGATGGCACAACCCATTTTACCAAGAGTACCCAACTCTTCACGTAAAAATACAGCAGCTAAAACAGCACCAATGATAACAGATAGTGCACCCAAAGGAGTAACTAAAATAGCTGGGGCGAATGTATAAGCTGCAAAATTTGCTATTTCCCCTACAGCCATAGTAAGCATACCAGCCCACCATATTGGATTTTTCAAGTATTGATGTCCATCCCCTTCGAATCCCTGTTTAGAAGCATCTTTAAGACCTTGTTTTGTGATGATGAATGAGGTACCAATCGCGAAGGACGACGATATGGCGAGAGCCAGGCCAATATATTTGTCTGCGACCATTGTAAAGCTTGTGGGTTTCAAAAAAAAGAGCAAGTCACGCTGTGAATAAGAAGCCAACACTTGAAGATCAAAAACGAAAGGTATAAGTTGGTTTAAAACGATCAAGTTGTTGATTCGAGACTGGATTTTCTCGTTTTTGTTGACGTTTTACATCGAATTTTTCCTTTTGATCTAATGTTCGCGTTTCAGCCAAAAAAAGGCGAAGTTTGGCTTTGTGCTTATATCAAGAGAGCTCGGTGGAGTTAGACAGAGGCCCTTGTGGAGCTGGGCAGGGGGTGTCTAGGTGACAGAAGTGGAATCTTAGCTGATCATGTAGTCAGTCATGGTTGGTCTTTTCTACCACTCATTAGATGGCTTTATCTTTTATCGCTATAGCGACTTAGCAGCCTGGAGTCGTTTTTTTTTCGCGCACTATAACTAAAAAAAATTTACAGAACCCTTCAAATCAATGCTGAAAGCCCCAATTAATCAACTTTACGCCGTGTCTTGTGGTGTTTTGGTAAAGTGCTTAATTACTGGGAATGATAATGGAGGCTTTGGGGCCATTCCCATACCAAGATGTGGACACGTTGGATACTACACAGCTAACAGACCTGAAAAAGTTTCTAATATCTCAAAAAGATATCAATGCAGACCAATATTTGACCTTTTTGAAGACTTCGCTAGCGCCTATAATAAGGTCTTTGAAAGGAGCCCGAGGAGTCGATAACTATAGAGTTTTGTGCTCAGACACATTGTCAATCTGGGTTCTGAGATCCTCTCAACTATGTACCAAGAGTGAACAATGGGCGGTTATCAACAAAGAAATCTTTTTTAATGACGAAGAGAACGCTACTTTTGTTTTCCAATACGTCGTTGATTACTGCAATGAAACTGGTGGTCCACTGTCAAACTCCCTGAAGGATTTGTTCATCAAGTTTTTAACACTTATTAGAAGGTACGACCCACAAGTAACATTGAAGAAATGGGCTGATATTACTCTAGGAATTCCGCACGCAAGAAGAATCCAGTATTACTTGGTTGAGCACTTATCCAAAGAGATCAAAGATACAGATTATTTTTTGCAAAAGGATCCTCATTTTATCTCTGACACTGTCAAATTGATGTCTTCAAACGCTCTAGCCAATCCAATTGGTAAAGCCGTGAGCTCAATTCTAAAGAAAGTCTATGTTGACGAAGAGCACGCTGAGATTTGGGTTGCTAAATACTGGGGTCCAATCAAACAAGGTCTTAGAGACCACCATATACGCGGAGCTATCGAACAATACATTTTACCAAACTTATTCAAAGTTTCCAAAGCTGCGTTCAATCTGTTTGTCCAAGATTTACATGATGATATCGATGTTTTCATTAGCTGCCTAAACATTGGTCAAACTCTGGCCATTGAAGAAGAGCCTTTCCCGAAATTAATTTCCTACGATACGATTGAAGAACTTATTGTCAAAAATGAGTTTAAATTGAAAATTTTACAATTGCTAACGTACTCCCCAAAGGGGTCGAAACCAGTCAATTCCAAGATCTATGAGATTATCAAGAAAAATCTTCATATATTCGTCACAGACTGTGAAGTGGAAACCAGAAATGAGTTTACGAGCTTGCTGAAACAGTTTATTTATAGAGTCAAAGACTCTGCTTATGCTTTACATAGAGATGGAAGCAAACTAGAGAAGAAAGGACTTCTACCTGAAGCAGAGATCAGATTACAGAAAGTTGAAATTGCAAAAAATTTCTTAATGTGGTTGGTTGATTTCAGTAAAAGCCAAATCAAACCTGGCTCCCAATACCAAAGAATCAACTCTGGCTTCAAAATTTTAAAATGTTTAATCAATTCTGGATTAGATTCTAGAGTTACAGTCAAACTGGAAATTCCTTATCCATTCTCTATTGAAATTTTTGACGACGCCCTTAAAAGATTGTTGTTTGATAATATTTTGAGCACATACGAGGATCTGAGAGAGAGTGCTGTATCAATATTAGTTGCTTTTAAAGTTGAGTTGTCCAATAGAGAGTATACTTATTTGGTTTCGAAGGCCTTCTCTATGTTGGATGAATACACTCTGGTTGATTCAGGCTCTAAAATTATGGAATGTTTATACAAAGTTACCAAATATGATCAGCTTCTAAGAGATCTCATTAAAAAAATCCCATTGAACTCTGATATCAAAAAAGCTGTTTATTCACCAGTTGATGGATATTTTCAATCGATAAAACTCATATTGGATCAAAAGGATACATACGATAACTGTGAAGAGATTATCACATTGATCGAAACCAATTGGAATACAGTGCGTGAAATTTTGAGCCATGACTCACCAGAAGGCTGTGATCAATATGGTGTTGGTTCTGCTCAGCTAGTTCTGAGTTATGCTTGGAGATCCACTAAAGAATCCACTATTTTATTGCAGAAGTTGCTAGATTACAACATCACTGCCGAACAACTACTAAAAATTGGCGAACTTGTATTAGATCAACTGTCAACTGTTCGTCATAGAGGTGCATTTTCTGCCGTTTATCCTACACTCATCAAAATTGCTACTGTCTGTAAGAGAGTCATACCTCGTCGAAATAAGGAATGGTTAGATTTCAACATTTCCTTGATTCAAACCAAAACACAATTAATCACAAGAAGATCCGGTGGGTTACCTTTCCTGATAACTGCTATCGTTACTGTCGAAAGAGACTTGTTACGTTACACTTTCGATGAATTGATGAAAATTGCAAAGCTGCCAATCAGTGAAAAGGAAGACAGTGAAACAATGGACGTACCACAAGTTCATGCATTTAATTGTATCAAAACTCTCTTCGTCGAGTCTCAACTCTCTAATTCTGTTCCACCATTAATATTTGAAGCTTCAGAGCTAGCACTGTCAACCTTTTCCTCCAAGATCTGGTCTGTGAGAAATTGCTCTATCATGTTGTTCACTTCTTTACAAAACAGATTATTTGGGAGAAAGAAAATGAGCGCAAGAGTCTTCTTTTCTAGGTTCGCAGGTATCGATTCTCTATTAGCTGAAATTTTGAAGACATCGATTTCAGATAATAAACTTGAAACGTTGTTCCCTGTTTTAACAATTCTTTCAAAATTGGAACCCAATGCTGGCTACACCGGACTTGAACAATTCAAACCTTTGTTAAGAGTATGTCTATCAGCTAAGTACTGGAAGATCCGGGAAGCTGCAGCTCGTACGGTCCCTGCTTTAATCTCAGAGAAGGAGTCGGAATCGTTATCATTACTTTCGTCGTGCTCCCTTAAAAACCAAAACAAATTGCATGGTCATCTACTAGCGATAAACGCTCTTGAATCATATGACGAGTCATTTGCGTCTGTCCTTTATGGAAAAGTTCAAGAGTTACTAATTGAAAACGAGTGCCACTCCACCAGAATGGTATTCACTCAAATTCTTTCCACTTTACTTCGCAAGTATCCAAGTCAAGAAGTGATCGAGAAAGTTGGAGGCCTATTTCACAGCATGAACTCGAACTATGAGCTCGATGGGTCTAAACAACTATTATTGAAGGCACTATTCAGCATCAGCAAATATAACGATACTATATTAGAGGAAGCTTTAAACTCACCGTTTTTTGAAGTCCAATCTGATGCTTTATTACACTGTGCAGATACGAAGAACGATCATCCTTTGTTGTCTGAAATTGCAAATGATGATGATTGCTGGACTTTTGTTCGTTCCAAAGCAATCCCCTTGGTTGATGATTATTCGATTGGTAAAGCCTTTAACTTTGTGGAAAATCAACAAACTTACGGCGAGAATATCAAGAGATCGTCACTAGAACTTCTGGGTAGCATCGCAGCTGAAACCAAAGATGAGAAAATATATCAATCTTGGTATAACTTGATCATCCAAAACAGCGATGATGATGAGCCTTACCAAATCAGGCTATCGGCATTGAAATCAGTGTTGAGGTTTTTGCAAGCTAAATTCACACCAGAAGTCATGTGGTTGTGGTACAATTTCTTATCTGATGATGATGATGAGATACGGGATCTTGCTGCGTCTTATTCTGGAGACAATGCGACAACCTGGTTCAATGCCGATAGGTTCACTCAAGCTTTTGGTGAGAGTCGCGAGTCTGCCCTTGTTGTATTACAGCAAGCTTTGAAATTCAATCCCACATTTGTTCCTCTATATGGAAATGATAGACTTTTATTCAATCTCGAAAAGAAGAATTTTTACAGGAACCGATGCGAGCTCCATGAACAATTGGCCCAAATGATCCAAAACAGCAAATGCTCGCTTTCAGTCCACGAATTTCAACAAATTAATGACCATTTTACTGATATGAGAGAGAAATTGAAAAACGTGTTCATTGAAAAAGGTTACGATGGTGTTTTGGGTTGGTCCTCAGAAGAGGAAGTTTTTGAAGATATTTATTCTGTTTTCTATCATCTAAAGTGTCTCAATCTTGTCACCCCAGACTTATTGAACATAGCTAAAGAGATCGGTTTGCATACATATTTAGTAGAAGTACTGGCATAAATAATTAGAATACCATATAGATCTAGATTTTTGTGGTAAATTTATTATCTGTAGATTTGTTCTATAAAGAGACCGCGAATTATATTTTGACATATTTTTTCCAGTCCCAAATTTTTGTATTCAAATCCTACGTCAAAGAAGCGAAGTTGCCATCGAAAGATCACAACGTTTACGGTGTTTCAACCGCAATTGAATTAGCCGGGCAAAATCAGGTCATGTCAGAGGCTGAAACTAGTTTTCTAAAGCTTCCAGTGGAAATTGTAATCCAGATATTAAGTTATCTAGAAGTTGGTGACCTTTACAATATAGCAGAGACATGTCAAGCGTTGAACCATATTATCAACGATGAAGAGTTATGGAAAAACCTGTTTATCAAACGATTCCACACCAACTATTTCAGCTCTGCATCCAGCTCATATAAATTCAGTTTGGAGCTTTTTGAAAGATCAGATATTTTGCATTGTTGGAGGAAGTCCACGGGTATTCATAAGACATTTGTCCTTAATACTACTTCAGTTGAGCAAGTTACACTGAGCTTCCCTAAGATAGTGTCGCTAAGTGACCAAGGAAGTATAAATATTGCTTCTATTGAAACAGGAAAATCAGACGTTACAATACCCATAATAACACCAGCACGATGTACGGCTTATTCATTTAACAGTAATGCTGCAGTCTTTGGTAGAATCGATGGGAAAATTTATGGTAAACTGCTGGCAACGAGGTCATACCTGAGCTCTGCCAAAGAGTTCAGTAGGTCTCATGAATGTATGGTTACTGCGCTTGACCATGATGATATGAGATGCTATAGTGGTGATGAGCGAGGTAATGTTTTCATATGGGATATCAAAAACGGTGAATTTACAAATAACTTCGATGTATCGGATGAGCCAATACTGAAACTTACAGGCCAAAAAGGCATCGTTCTTGCGTTAGACTCTCAAAACTTGCACGTTTTGAATAATATGAAGAAGATTGGCTCGATACCTCATGATAAAGGTGCTGAATTTTTCAAAGTTGACGCTAGTGCCAAAGTTGTATTACTGGGTAATTCGCATGACCTTTACCTATACTCGTTTGATGAATTTTCATTTGGAAGAGTGCAGAATATTTCTGTTGGTCCAAATGACGAAATTTTGGAGATTGCATTGGAACACAAGGGGCAACTGAATCGTGATGTCAAGATAGCAGGATATGATGGTTGTAATCTTGGTATCGTGACAAGAAACGGTGTTGTTTTGACCTACAACATTAGAGACACTAGGTTGAGAGTTGACGATTATGTTTTACAACCCCAATGTAAATTTGCCCCCATCATTGATAATTTGAAGATACCAGAAGGGATTCCTCCTATATCTAGCATAGACATCAACTCTACTGTTGTTTTACTGGCCACTTATAATGGGTTTGCGGCTGTTTATGATGTGTTGACAGGCGAATTTGTCAAACTGATCTCCAGCAGAATACCAAAGAGATACCTAAACTTGACACAAACTCCATATCTAGTTCCAGTTAAATTTGCCCGTTTGTCCCCCAAGAACCAAACAAACGGTATTATTATTGTGAATAATGTTGCCCAATATTTCCAGTTTGGTAAGTCGTTATATGATTTTAGAAATCGTCAAAAGAAGAAGAAAGCAGTGGCTGGTGTAGCTGGAGATAGAAAAGATAGACTCTTAAAAAAGATTAAGCATGATGTGAATGAGCTGTACCATCAAGAATACCAAGATTACAAGCAAGACGAATTGCTGAATAAATATAATGGCTCGGATTTGACAGTGGAAGAGGAGCTAGAATTAGCGATGGTTTTAAACCATTCGATGAATGATCTGAATAATGATTTGGGAAAGGGAAATGAAAGCGCAGGCGACGATATAGATGAAGAATTGTCTAAAGCACTAGAGCTTTCTAAGCTAGAAATTACAACCCAATATAGTGATTTGTATACAGATGGAACAGAACGCGGCCGTGCCTCTAGTTCATATTCTCTTGAAGAAACAACAACGAATCTGGAACAGTCACAACCGGATGATGAAGAAGAAGAAACAGAGGATGATTTTGAGAAGCAAATCCAGGAGGCCCTCAGAAGATCCATGTACGAATGAACGACTTTTCCTGTTCATGAAACCCTTTTGTTTGTATGCCATCTTAATCGGTATCTCTACGACCTAGGGGTCGTTACTGACCCGTCGAATCTGCCATAATGTTAAACGAGCCAGGAACGAGATTGTACTAAGAGCGAGAAATTGGTATGGATAAGAGCAACTTGGCTTTCCAAAAGTTACCTTAGTAGACGATACACACTCTACTCTCATATTTGCCCATAGAGAATCTTCAAATTCCTACAACCCAACAACTGTTCAGTACTACGGACAGACAAAAAAAGTTGATCGTACTATTAAATTTCGCGTTTTTTTTGACGTTTTTTTCAGTTTTTGTTGAGAATTTCCAGATTTGTTTCTTCACAACACAAGAATTCAATTTCATTCATTCTTTGATTCAACACAGACAGTCTAGCCTACAGTCGTTTCTTAGTTCGTACACATATTAGATCACGAAAACCCTCAGAATGTCCTACCCCCGCCCACAAAATGTCGGTATAAAAGCCATTGAAGTCTACGTCCCATCTCAAGTAAGTACAACTGTTAACAAGATCCAAAGGGATCTATATATATGAATTTTGAAAGGGAAATGTGAATACTAACGACATGATGTGTTCAGGCTGTCAACCAAGCCGAGCTTGAAAAGTTTGATGGTGTTGCTGCTGGGAAATATACCATTGGTTTAGGTCAAACCAACATGTCTTTTGTTAACGATAGAGAAGGTGAGTTAAGATCCTAACATTGAGCTTGCCTAAGCGCCATCCAGTTATACTAACAAAAGAATATAGACATCTATTCCTTATCCCTAACTGCCCTTTCCAAATTGATAAAGAACTACAACATTGATGTTAATTCCATCGGAAGATTAGAAGTTGGTACTGAAACTTTATTGGATAAATCTAAGTCTGTTAAATCAGTCTTGGTTCAACTATTAGGTGATAACACCGATGTCGAAGGTGTTGATACAATCAATGCCTGTTATGGTGGTACAAATGCTGTTTTTAACGCAGTTAATTGGATAGAATCTTCCGCCTGGGATGGTAGAGATGCTGTTGTTGTCTGTGGTGACATTGCCATCTATGAAAAAGGTGCAGCTAGACCAACCGGTGGTGCTGGTACTGTTGCCTTGTTGATTGGCCCAGATGCTCCAATTGTCTTCGACAATATCAGAGGTTCATATTTCGAACACGTTTATGATTTCTACAAACCAGATTTCACTAGTGAATACCCTTATGTTGACGGTCACTTCTCATTAGCTTGTTACGTCAAAGCTTTAGATCAAGCTTATGCTGCTTACTCCAAGAAAGCTTTGAAAGCCGGTGTTAAAGGTGCAACTTCTAAAACTGTTGGTGCTACCAAAAGATTCGATTACAATGCTTTCCACGTTCCAACTTGTAAACTGGTTACCAAATCATACGCTAGATTGTTATACAACGATTTCAGAGAAGATCCATCATTATATCCAGATGTCGATGCCAACTTGGCCAAATTGTCGTATGAAGAAAGTTTAACTGATAAAACTGTTGAGAAAACTTTTGTTGCCTTAGCTAAGCAATTGACAAAGGAAAGAGTTCAACAATCTTTACAAGTTCCAACAAATACTGGTAACTTGTATACTGGTTCCTTATGGGCTTCATTAGCCTCATTGTTATTCTATGTTGGTAATGACGAATTGCAAGGTAAACGTGTTGGTTTATTCTCATATGGTTCAGGATTAGCTGCTTCATTATTTTCTGTTGTTGTCAAAGGTGATGTTTCCAAGATCACAGACAATTTGAACTTTGATAAAGTTTTGTCCTCAAGAAAGTTTGCTACTCCAGAAGAATACGAAGCTGCCTTAGCTTTAAGAGAAGCTGCTCATTTGAAGAAAGGTTTCAAACCAACCGGTTCCATCGAAGACTTGTTACCAGGTACTTACTATTTGACCGAAGTTAATGATAGATTCCACCGTAAGTATTCCATCAAAGAATAAGTTAGAAGCTAAATCAACTGGGACGGCTGAACTGAGTGTTGTCATACGATTAGCTTAATACATTATTTTGGAAAAGGTCAGTTAGATTTTTTGCTTAGACATTATACGCTACCATTTGATGTGGTAAATGGTAAAAGAGGGTTCTGTTGTATTTATTCTATAGATTAATTGCTTAAAAAATTTGCTCTGATAATAAGCACTTGGCCAATTGACCGAATTGTAAACAATCAAACTAGTTCGCTATACAGTCGTAAACATTCTACATTCTGTTGTTTTAGCATATAGGGGGTGATACACATATTCAACTGGTAACCAACTGCCCAGGTGCCAGTAGTCGCGCCTGCTTTTGAGTTATGTATCGTTTGGAAATGGTCAAGCGAGCATTGGTCAATTGGCACCAAATCCCAAACGTATATGCACAGGGAAACCAGATCTCATCGAATGAGAGGCTCGACAAAGCGCGAATAAGAAATGCAGCCCACAAGATCCCGCCAATCAGAGTCCGAGGGATCGGGGCAGCAAACCATTTGTGTGGGATCCTGCTTACGTAAAGCGGATACGTTGAAAAAGATATAAAGTATAGGACGTTTGATTTAAAGCCTTTCTTTCCCTAACTGATCAACAACACTAAAGTTCTGAAATATCACACAGAGCGCTTAGGGGTCTCTTGCTACCATACACGTTGCTACAATGCCCTTCAAGTGCTTCAACAACAGCTTTTACTACTCGTCAAAGAGATACCACACAACGGCAAAGAACAATGCTACCGCCTTCTTTGACTCATCGTTCAACCACATCAGACAGAATAGCCATCTTCTTTCGTTGGAAACAATCTCCAGTGGTGCAGGGAACCATCCAAACCCACACCCTGCCAACTCTACAACAACCAACTACTTGCAATTTGACTACAACATCCACAATAACATACTGGTGAATGATGATAACAACAAAAACAATACCCATTCTTCATCATCAACTTTACAAGATGAGTTGGATCGCAAGCATAGCCGCCACCAAAACCCAATCACATTCATCCTTCCATATCAGCTGGACCAAGTCGCTTTGGCACTGAACAGGTCTAGTCAACAAAAAGCATTGCAAAAAGTCGCCTCTGTCAGTATCTCAGACGCTTTCAGATCCAGTCAAAAATTCACGCATATCCATGATCACAAACCTTTGGAACATAAACACCAGTTACACACATCTGCATTATTACAAAGACAAGTCAAAATAACTTATGAAGAGAAAGAAAAGGACCAAGAAGCCTCAGCAGGCGCCACCTCACCAACTCTGGTTGACCTAAATATCGTCAAAGACAATCAAGTTGTTCAAAAAGAACCAGAACCAAAGTATTTCCAGTCTAGTTCTGATCACGATGCGTTAGATGTTGAGTTATCTGATGCGACCTTTTTGAGCCAACAGACGAATGAGATTTTCACTGCTAATGATAGCCATCAATATGAAAAAATCCATTCTCTGTATATGGCCATTAAGAGAAACAATATCATTCCATCAAGAGAAATTTATGCCATTGTGTTATCTTCCATTGTCAACAGAAACATCGATGATTCTTTAGATGATAAATTATCTGTGCTGCTGAATGTTTATCAAGATATAGTGCAAAATAAGATCAAACCTGACTCCCAAATCTACACAATTGTTATTAGTACACTATTGGCCTCTTCAATTCAATCATTTGCGGATCATAAAATTAGTACCAACGGTGCTGATTTTTTCAAAATTGCTATCGATATTTTCAATGCCTCTAATTGTTCACAGTTGCAGCAATTTGATTCTCAAATCATCGATTCTGTGTTGATTGGTATGAACTTGTACCCTGGAATAGTCAACCCAGCTGCCCTGATAAATCTCTTGAATGAGCAGGAGTCATTTGCCAAAACACACGTTTACTACATAGCTTTGATAAATCACTGCAAATTCACCAAAAATTCAGAGGATGCCTTAGCTTTATATGAAGAATTTAAAATAGAGAGTACCAAATCTTCTCTATTAGCTGATAAACAATTTTCGATATACTCTTCATTCATTTCAACACTAGTGGAAACTGGTGAAATTGCATTAGCTACAAAATTTTTGGACAAATTATTACAATCCATCAAGAATTATGAAGAATATGACGCTAAACTGAATATCTTGTTAACTTCATATATATTGAGTTTGTCAAAGACAAACAGCAAGAAAGCTTTAGAGATTTGGAGCCAATTCAACAAGATTGATTGGATTCCAGAATTCTCATACGAGTTCTACTCTCATTTATTGAACGATGTTCAGACTTACACTGATGGCTTGAAAGTCTATAACTACATGGTTGCATTAACCGATTCAAAGAGCGCCAATACTGATTTGGAAACAATGTTGTTAAAGCCTAAATTTGTTGATTCAATTTCAAGATTTGTTGTTTCCGCGGTCCAGGCTAATGATAAAACTCATGTATTGAAAGCTATCAAGGAATCTTTCATAAGAAAAACTCATTTCGACCATGTTGTTTATCCAATTATTTTCCAGTTTTTACAAAACAATGAACTAAATACCAAAATCATTAATTCACATGGCTTAAACATGCACGATGGATTTGAATTTACATCTTACTTAACCTCAATTTCTGGAGATTTGAGCTTGGATTATGAGAGTATTGTTCAAACCCAATTTTTCCAAAAATTAATTGATCAATATAAATTTTATGAATCAAAGAATTATCTTGGATTTTATCAAATTTTATTCAATATTTTCCAATCACAGAAACCAAAAGATCAATATTTGAATCTTTTAGCCCCACTAATCGTTGAGTTTCACGATTTGGATAATTATTACACACAAATCCCAAATCAGGAAACATTAAATTTCAAAACTAATTTGACAAGTTATTTCAAGCATTTAATGACCTTTATGAAAGTTCAAGATTTGAGTGAAGCTGAAATTCATAGTGAATTTTCACCAATTACGTCAAATGCAATTCTTTTAATGAAACAAGAGCTTTAACTAACTTTTAACGGAACAGTTGTTAAAGAAAAAATTATGCATACAATCATACAACACGAACTAATCAGACACATTTTTACGATACACATAAACTAATTAATGATAATATTTATAAAAATACATTTTCTTTAAATCAGTAGCGTCATTAAATAACTTGACCCATCGATGTTGGAAATTATTGTAAATATTTTAAAGCATCAGCCAATTCATCAAATAAAATTGGGGCCGCCTCAATTTTCTTGAAGATTTCCTCCTCCACAGGCTTGAACAGCTCTTTACCAATAGTGTTATTAGCAAAAGAAGTTAATAATAGACAAGAACTTTTATTAACATCATTTAGATTTAATGGTGAATGATAAATTGGCAAAGGCTCTTGTTTAGCATCAGAACTAGCATCGTAAAGATGGGAATTATCCTTTTCAGCGGTTTTGATATCATTAAAAGCCTCAAATTCTCCTGTTGTTATATTTACTGACTTGAATCTTGGCTCAATACCCTTAATGATGAATTTTCTTTGACCATTTGGTAGGTTTAAAACCATTGCATTTGAATTCGGGAAGGCATTTGAAACGTTTTTGATAAAATCCACTGCAGGTAATAATTTTTTCTTATTTTGTTGAGTTTCAATTTCAAATTGTTTTTCATATGCTTTCCAAAGTGAAATTTGTGTAACCTCACCATCCTGAACGGCTTTATACGAACATCTCATCCATGATGTTGCCCTTGATGGTTCATTTAATAAGATCACATCTTTATAATGTTCTGGGGATAATGTTGGTGGGGCTGTTGGAATTGGAGGTTTAGTTCGTTTGATGAGTCTTAATTGAGGGATGTTTTCATAATCATTTGGGTTACCTGTGGTATTTAATTGATAAGTTAATAATGAAGGTAATTGTAATTTTAAGATTTCTTGTCTTGTTGTAGTTTTCAATAAAGTATTTATTCTTAAGTTTCCGGGTAGTGAGAATTGATAAAGGAAATCCAAAGAAGTCAGGATTAAATCATAGTCATTTGTCAAAAGGAACGAAACAATCTTGTCCAATATTGGTGAGGTTAAATTATTTGAACAATTTTCAACACTTAATTCGGAACGTACCAAAAATCTAGCAAAAGATCTCATGATAGAGATTAATAAAGATCTATCAGTCTGAAATTGGAATATCTTCACCAAGCAGAGAAATAAATCATCATCTTTTGGAGCTGGTGCTATATATGATGATAAACTTTCCACAACATCCACAATGTAAATCAATAGTTCATTATCAACATTCGATAATTTTCCTGATTTCCTCAAGACGTATTGATCACTAACATCATTCTCTTCAAACTTGCTCAAAACTTCATATAAAACTTTCTTCGATCTTGAGTCCAATGCCAATAATTGAATGAAGTCACCATCTTGTGCTAGATTTCTTAAACTCAAGGCAGATGTTTTGTTGAAATTTTCATATATATCAGTCAATAGATAATCCAAGATCCATTGGTGTTTGATCAAGTATGGAGCCGAGTTACTGAATTGCAATATCGTTCTAGAGCACCATTCCAAATTGACACCAGCTTTGATGTTGAATTGTAAATGTGTCATCAAGTCACTTCCTTGAAAGTTTGTCCCCGGATGGGATTGATAGCTTTGTTGCAAGGCGGTGTAGCTGTTGTATCCATTGGTCTGCGATTGTGAAAGGCCGTGAGGCACTGTTATTGGTGTAGGAGTGATCTGTGCTGCAATAGAAGGAGTTGACATTTTGCACTATCTTGATCTAGTTGGTTATTGATTGAATGTTGTATATGTTTTGATCAATCTTTTGATCGATCTTTCAAATCTTTATTTTCGTGTTTTTCCGAGAAAAAGTGAGCCAGATACGAGGGATATCAGGTGATCTATGTCATGTGATGTACCGGAACCTTAAGTTACGTGTCCCGCACGGAATTCCCCAGTTTGGAATCTCAGGTATAAAAGATTGTGCCATTGAAGTCTCAGGCCATTTTAGGGGTTACGCCATTAAAAGTGATGTACTTAGTTGTTTGTTGATCCATTCTGGTGTAGTTCCTGACCAATGTTGTTGACTAAGCTCGATTATGCGGTGCTTGAGTATATTGTTCCATGGTGTTCTGGATGGTGGCAGTTTCTGTCATGGATCAATCGAGCTGTGTATAAGCTGAATTGCTCAATTGCTGTTTCAACTAGGAAAACCTTCATATACCAAATTTCTGTACTCGATTGCTAATGACACAATTAACCCCAGTGAGAACAATATAAATACACAGTGGCTCCCTTGTTGAACTTAATCGTCTTGATAACTCAATTCTTACAATAGTCCATCTTATAAACAACTCTGCAAGTCACTTGAATTCTTACTATATCACATTAGTCAAGATGAAAGTCACCAATTTGTTTTCCGCTTTCCTACTATCGACTGCTGCAACGGCACTGTTCTCTTCCACCGTCCTGGACTCTTGGGACGTGGCTGATTTGAAGGACTACCTTGCTGATAATCAAATCCCATATGATGAGAAGAAGTCTACAATTGAAGAAATTAAGAGTCTTTCTCAAAAACACTGGGAGCTTCAACATGCTAAATCACAATCATCATGGTTTGATCCAAACGTTGTCAAGCAAAAAGTTTTGAACTATTACAATGGCGCAACTGATTCTTTCACAGCCGACCCACCAACTTCTTCTTCAGCAATTGATTACTCCAATATCAAGAATTGGATCTTCACCAC
Source organism: Hansenula sydowiorum (assembly GCA_030574735.1). Lineage (NCBI taxonomy): Eukaryota > Fungi > Ascomycota > Saccharomycetes > Phaffomycetales > Wickerhamomycetaceae > Hansenula > Hansenula sydowiorum. The sequence goes on from JAJMFN010000005.1 coordinate 23,808, forward strand.
TTGGGGCATTGAGGATTTGAAGAAAACATTGAAGAAGTCCGACATTAAATTCGATGCCAATGCTAAGCGTGATGATTTGGTCAACTTAGCCAAACAAAATTACAACAAGATTGCTAAAAATGCTGGTGCTTCTGGTAACTATCCAGGTGATTGGTTATATGCCAATTGGGATAAAAAATCATTGAAGAAATGGTTGGATGAATATGGTATTGACTACTCAAGCTTTAGAGATTCCCAAAAGGAGTTGATTCGTAAAGTTCGTCAAAACTCTTACCAAGCATCTCAAGTTGCTCAAGAGGAACGTCAAAGCATTCTAGAATCTTTAGACCTTTCCAGCAAGGCTTTGTTTGACAAAGCTGGTACTGTCAGAGATGATATTTTCAACACTTGGTCATCTTCTCAATTGTACAAATGGTTAAAGACTCATCAAATTGATGTTGAAGAATCCTTGAAACACAACAAGGAAGAATTGGCTCTTTTGGCTCAAAAACATAAAGGTCATTTGAAAGAGGATGTCGAATTCTGGTCCAAGTCTGCCTCAAAATCTGCATCGCCACTTTTGTCAAAGTCTTCAGGTAAAGTTGATAACTTGATCAATGACACCTTTTTCGTTGGTGTTGAATCTTGGTCAAGAGATCGTTTGAAGGCCTTTTTACAAGCTCGTGGTATTTCCATTCCAATTTTTGCCACCAAGTATGAATTGGTTCAATTGGTTAAAGAAAACAAGTTCAAACCAATTCAAAATTTCAACAACGATTACTTTTTCCAAGGCTGGAGTAAAGATAACATCCAAAAATGGGCAGATGAACAAAACGATGCTGCTGCCAAAACCTCCAAAAACTTTTTGGAAAAGGCAAACATTGCATACAAAAACTTGGCCTCAAATGTTGATGTGTATGCCAAGCATGCATCAACTGCTGCTTCCAACTGGCACTCACAAGCCTCTGACTACGCTACCGATGCTGCCTCTCAGGCCTCTGGTTATGCTTCTCAAGCTTCTGGTTACGCCAATGATGCAGCTTCTCAAGCATCTGGTTATGCAAACGAGGCTTCGAAACAGTTCTCTGGTGCAAGAGATTCATTCTTTGATTATTGGTCTGATGTTGAATTGAGAAACTATTTGAACTCATTTGGTATCTACGATTTGAAAAACACCAGACATGAGGAATTAATCGATTTAGCCAAGACCAACACAAGATGGTTTATCAGTGGTGCTAATTATGACACTGGCTCTTTGGCTGCCAACACTAAATTAACTGGTGTTAACCTTTGGAATAAAGTTGTGTATCATCTAAAAACTTGGTACAACTATGCTTATTACACTATTTTCCATTGAATGTGAATTGAGCTTACTTTAAAAAGTAAAGGAGAAAAACCCTTGAACAACCTATAAAATTTTTAACGTTTTATAATTGATTTATGAGAAAATATAACGAATTTTTTGTTGACAGAAAGTAGAATAAGTGCATGAAGTTTCGAATTACAATAATTTATGTATATCATGATGTCCGGGTGTTTTCAAATTCCGCGAATTTTAAACATGATTTCAAAAAAATCTATTAAGAAGATTGAAATACCGATAATGTGTAAAGACTTCTAGCAGTTGGCATCACAAAAAAAAAAATGTCCGGAAGATATCCTTGGTATACCAGAGTTGCTGATACTGTTCATCGTCTATCGGTTCTCGCTCTCGTTGGTGGTACATGTAAGTATACAAATCATTTATTAAGAAGATTATCAAATTTTAACGATTCGTTTAATAGTCTATGTTGCTGGTGGTATGACCTACCAAATCTATTTGAACGGGAAACAATACGAAGAACAAGCTTTATCTCAAGGTGTCATAGTAAGTAAATTAGTCATACCCGCTTAGGTATATATGTTCGAGAGCTGGGAAACTAACAACTGAACCAAAGGAACCAGCTCAACCTGAAGAAGAAAAAAAGCAATGATCAAGAATACTGTTGAAGTATAGGAAAAAAAGCTGTCAAATAATTTAGATGCTGTTTTGTTTCGTTTAAAATCTTAGTTTGGTTCTTAGATGGTGATTTGTATATAAAGTTGAATGGTGTGTGTTCTTGTATTTATTATATTATTATGTTTTGGTTCACGTTGAAAAGACTTATTTTGTATTTAGAACTTCGTGGATCCTACAAAAGGTATATCGTGATCATAATCTGTTGATTAAGTTCTAACTTTTTTTGCTTTGATCTTATGTGGATCATCAGTATCCAAATTTTTTCTCTTTTGTTTTTTCATTTTCTTTAAGGAATGTGTTAAGTTCAACTCTTTTAACCTGCGCATCCTGTTCTCCAAATTATTGATGTCATCTTTTGTTTCTGGATTTATCATAATTATATCATCATCGTCATATGCTTCATTACAGACCGGACAGTTTTTACTATCTTTGCTAATCTCTTTAAGACATTTCTTCGCAAATATGTCCTGGCACTTCACCAAATAAATATAAGGAATACCATTAGATCCCAGTGTGTTCCCTGTTATGGAACATGTGAGCTCATTTGAAGCTCGATCTTTCGCTATTTTGAGCTCAACAACGTCCTTCAAACTGTTGATATGCGAAAGTAAAGTCCTTTGATTCTCACTAAAAGCTTTTGGATCTAACAAATATTCCAAAACGCTTTCCTTGTTATACAGGTTTCCCTTGTAGTCACTGACTATGGGTATGTCTAATGGCTTGTTGGTTATATGACAAGAGGACCATTTCCCCATTCTATTGTAGGCTTGAGCGTTTGCCTCATCGTATTTGGAGGTCTTCTTTTGTTGTATGAGATCTTTTCTTTGAAGCTTTGTACCACCGTCAGCCTTGAAAATCCAGTTAGTATAGGGTCAGCATCGTCATATTTCTGCTATAACTCACACCCATGATGACTGATGTATTCCTGTGTTTTACTTAAATGTTACCAAATTTGCTTTAATAAGTTCAAATAAATTCAGTTAGATTTAGCGATTAAAATCCAGTTTAGATTACGTAATAATGTCAATAGTGAGGCAAAAATATTTCGTCTCTAATCCAGTCTTTTACTAATTCAATCACTAACAACTCGTCAAAACAAATAATCAAAAGAATGTCTGAAGGACTGAACTGGTATGTATGCATTGGTTCATTCGCTCATCAGTGTTGAAACTAACAGTTATAGTCAATTTTACACCAAGATCGGTGCTTGCAGACATGGCGAAAAATGTTCAAGAAGACATACAAGACCAACACACTCCAAAACTATACTTATGACCAACTTATATCAGAACCCGGAAGCCACCAAGGCATCTGATCTACCCAAAACCGACGGGGTACCAGAATTTGAAGAGTTTTACAAAGATATTTTTGCTGAGTCGAGCTTGATTGGTGAAGTTGATGAACTAACGGTTTGTGAGAACCATAATGATCATTTGAATGGGAACGTCTATGTCAAATTCACCACGGAGGAAGCTGCCAAAAAAGCCAGAGATCTGTTCAGCACAAGATGGTACAACTCGAGGCCTGTCTACTGCGAGTTAAGTCCAGTTGTTGATTTCAGAGGAAGTTCTTGTAGACAACATGACACACACAGCTGTGATAGAGGTGGAATGTGCAATTTTATGCATGTGAAAAGACCAGAGAGAGAGTCGTTGAAGCAGTTAAGATTGTCCCAAAAGAAGTTCTATCAGGAGAACAAAGCTAACTAAACTGGGATAATTAGTCAATTCGTGCTTGATTGTTTGTTTTCTAGCAGATGAAGTCCGTGGTAAGTGTGGTCCATCAACTTAGAAGCCCTATTCCAGAGACGCCCCGTCTGCACGCCCGTGCTTCCTTTATCACAAGTCAAAGACTCACGAAGACATAGATCCTTTCAGTCTATATAGGTGTATACATATAAATCGTATAACTTTCTGATAGTGTGCGTACCGGGACTTTTAATCGCGAACTCGTTTTATCTTGTTTTGAGTTTTTGAGCTTTTCGAATCTGATGGCAAAATTAAGCTGAACAATTAACAAAGCGTTCTACCCCAATTGACAAAGAAGCCTCTTCGAACTATTAGACAATGGCTGATAGATACTCCTTCTCTTTGACCACTTTCTCCCCAAGGTATGTTTTCACGGCAATTTCCATTTCAATTGAATCAAAACTCATGTTCAGTTGAGAACAACAGTGTGTTCAAGTTTTATATGAATACTAACGTCTGTCAAATAGTGGTAAACTAGTGCAAATTGAACATGCCCTAAGTGCTGTGAAGCAAGGTGTGACATCCCTTGGGATCAAAGGTATGCTGATTAACTATTAGATTTCCCTCACCAAGATTCGGGACTGACTAACAAAAACTCTTTATAGCCACTAATGGTGTTGTGCTAGCTACGGAAAAGAAATCTTCTTCATCTCTCAACAATTCTGAATCTTTATCGAAAATTTCATTAATCACCCCAGACATTGGAGCTGTATATTCAGGTATGGGTCCTGATTTTAGAGTGCTTGTCGATAAATCAAGAAAAATCTCACATACAAATTATAAACGAGTCTATAATGAATACCCACCAACAAAGATCTTAGTTAGTGAAGTTGCCAAAATAATGCAAGAAAGTACACAATCAGGGGGTGTTAGACCATTTGGTGTCTCATTATTGATAGCAGGATACGACGATCATAATAATTTCGGATTGTATCAAGTTGATCCTTCAGGTTCTTATTTCCCTTGGAAGGCAACTGCAATTGGTAAAGGTGCCGTTGCTGCTAAAACATTTTTGGAAAAAAGATGGAATGACGAATTAGAACTAGAAGACGCTATTCACATTGCACTTTTAACATTGAAAGAATCAATTGAAGGTGATATGAATGGTGATACTGTTGAAATCGCCATTGTTGGTGAACCAAATGATAACGCTTTGGGATTTCAAGGACTTGAAGGTCAACAAGGTCCAAGATTCAAAAAATTATCAGCTCAAGAAATCAATGATAGATTGGAAAGCTTATAAACTTGAAAACATACTTGTTGTTACAAATTTTCTACTTTTAATCCTATAATGTACAATATCATATTATTACATAAATAATTTGCAAAAACTTGTAGAGTGACCAATAGATTATTTGAAAGGAGCTTTTAACGGATCGATAACAACACCAGACTTGATAGTAACTTTAGGCATTGTTAATCTTTGATGTGTTTCCCTCGAGGTCCACTCTTGACCAATTGGCATTCTCAAACTTCTTTCATATTGTTCTCTGTTTTCAAATGGGAATGGGACTGCGCTTGATTGATATTTCGCATTCTTCTTATTGACTTTTTCATTTATGATAACATTTTTCAAATTCTTATCCTTTCTCTTATCAAAATCAACACCTTTAGTTGTCTTGAAAATTTTGGACTTTTTAGCTCTTTTGTTCTTACCACCAGCCCAATCACCCCAACCTGGTAGTGTCAAATCTTCAATTTGATCTCCTTCATCTTTGATCACTTGCTTCTTCTCATTTTCAAATTCTTGGGCGACATCATCACCAGCAAATGCTTGTTTGATCAAGTCTTGCTGTTTAAACATACGTATATCACCAGCATCAACTTCCGAGCCATTATCAGAGTCCTCTCCATGTGGATCAACAACTTTTAACGTTTGATTCATATCAATTATCTCTTCTGGTTCTTCTAATTCACCGGCTTTTCTCTTTTTCTGTTTGTTTAACTTAGCAGCATTCTTATCCAATTTGGAGCTCTCCTTATCGGTAATCCGAATCTTTCTTGACTTTTGAATATTTTGATCGGATGCTTGTAGCCAAGGGTTGGTTTCCTTTTCAGTTTGTTCCTGAATCTCAGATTTATTCTCTTGGGGTATGTTTTTAGATAACAACGATTGCTTTTGATTATTCTTACGCAACTTATTTGTCAAATTTTTTTCATTGTCAACCAGGTCTTCATCAACAACTTCTTGAGCAAAATTCTTCATTTCAGCACTAGACTTGGCAGCACCTGGTGTGTATATGCGTCTACCAGGGTTGATATGTTTGTCGATAGAGTCCTCTTCCGCCTGTTTGAAAGCATTTATGTCATCATTGTTTTCAAGATTTCTCAGATTTCTCTTTGTCTCTTCATTTCTGGTACGTTCTCTAGCTTCTGCATTTTTCATAAAAGCCATATTCAAAACACCAGTCTTTCCTAAGTTTTCACGTGCTTCACTATCAGATTCATAGTCAACATCTTTCTCTAAGTTCAAATCGTTGCTATCACCAAATTCGTCATCGTCTTCATCACGATCCAAAATTTTAGCCTTCAAAGATTCTCCTCTTCTCAACATATCTTCCATCTCGTCTCTTGCTTCTTTGTCCTTAGAAAGACCTGACTTGATCAAAGATTTTGACCAATTTGAATTGTTTTTATGTTTCAACGACATTCTTTCCTGGGCTCTTTTTGAATCATGATCTTCATCATCACTTTCATCACCCTCAATCAATGCTTTGTTCTTTAATAATTCCTTCTTCTTTATACGACGGTAGGATTTGGACTTGATCTTTTTGATTCTTTTGGCTTCTCTTTCGTTTCTAAACATAAGCTCCCTCATCTTTCTCAATTCGTTTTGTCTTTTATGCATTTCCTCAACCGACAGTTTTGCTGTAGCAATTTCTTCAAATGTTGATTCCCTCTTATCGTCTAATAAAGATGATTCAGTTAATACACTGTTAATTTTTTTCTCCAAGTCTGTCAAGGCTGGAGTTTCTTGAAAAGTAGATGGGGCATTATGTTCCACGGGTTTGTTCATAGGAAATGATAACACTTCTGCTTCCCTGTTTTGCTTAACAGTATCTTTCCATTTTTCAACTTCGTCTTTAGAGATTTCATAAGCTGCTTTACGGTTATGTCTTTCTTGAATTCTCTTAGGGAGTGGAATTGCTAAAGCTTTCGCACTCTCTTCATCTTGTTGATCAATCAACATAGCTTGCTTCGAAACATCTTGATCCACGACGGATAACATATCAGCTAAAGTGATATCTTGGCCACCACCAGGTAATGCCAATTCGTTTTCCTCTATCTGTAGGTCTTGATAATGTCGTTTCTCTCTCTTGTCTTTCTTTGCAAGCTGGAGTTTCAAGTTTGTTAAATCGACCTCATCATCGTCTTTGTCATCATCTTCAAATGGAAATTCACCGTCATCTTCTTCATCATCGTCGCCTTCTGATTCTGACTCTGAATCATCGTCGGATTGTTCTGATTCACTTTCCCATTGATCATCTAAAATTACATCTTTAGAGTCTTTGTTTTTGGCCAAGTCTTTATCATCAAGATCCCAGACAGCAGATAAAGGTAAAAAGTCATTTTCATCAACACTCTTATAACCGTCTTCGTCGTCGTTGTCATCTTCTTCACCAATGTCACCTTTCTTGTGCTTATTCTCTTTATCTCTGATAGTTTGAGAAAATTTGGAGTTCAAGACGTCAAAGTCGTCATCAGAACCAAGGGCTTCATCGGAGTCAATCTCTTCATCGATAAACTCTTGGTCAGAGCCGCCTTGTCCGTGATCTTTGAATTTCTTTCTTGGATCAACAATAGCACCATCATCTGAACTTTCGCTATCGTTCTCATACTTTGAATTTTCCTCTCTTTGAGCTATTTCGAAAGCATTTTGAGCTCTTCTATTGGACTTTGACTTGGTCCTTCTATTGGTTTTAGTTCCCTTGGCCATATCGGAGTGGATGGGATATTAATATAGCTTTGGATGTAGGTCAAACAGATTTTCCAATGCTTAAGTTCGTTCTTCATTAAGTATCTACATAAGAAAAAAAAAATTTGAGATGAGCCGGAATTGATATAATTCATGAAACCCGGGCAAATCATGATGGGAAGTTACACGCAAGATTCAAAGAGCTACAAACCATCAGAGATGGTGTTTAGCTGGCTTAAAGACTAGTTAAATAGTATGCTGGATCTATTGGAAAAGATGTATAAGATTTTTACTTGTTTTTTCTATTCTTCATAGGGCTGCTTGTGGTTGAGATTGACTTTCTCTTTCTTGAACCTTCTGTCTCAATATTTGATCGACTCTTTGCAAAGCTTGCGTCTTGTCATTGATGATTGCAGTAACTTTTTGGTAGTCAGCATTCAATTGGGTAATCTTGGATTCGTAGAAAGTTGTGGCATCTTTAGCATTCTTTTCAACGTAGTAACCGGTACCAACATCGACTAAGAACTTTTCATTATCTTTAATTTTGCCTGGAACGTATAGCGATCCTGAAAGTGGGACTAGTATTTCTCTGCCTTCGCTCTCTTTGGCACCAACTTGTTTAACATTCTGGACACATTCCTTGTATCTATTCAAAGCTATGTTCAAGGCGTTCAATGATGTAGAGAAATGCTCTAGTTCATCTTCGAATTGTTTTCTAAACGTAGCAATTTGTTCTGGTTCAAGCTTGGACAAGTCCACTAGAGAGTTGTTAGCCTTGCGCGAGTGCTAAATATGGCTTCAATACTCACCTTTTCTTTGCTCGGCCATTTTGATGTGGATACCTGCTGACTTTGATCTAGTGAGAAAACTGGCCTTGATTGTCTTTCCACTTCAACGATTCAATTGTGAACAAACTTACATAATCTCAAACGACCTTCATTTCAACTTCCTTCTGGTTCGATATTGCAATCAAATTCATTAGAGAAGAAAGCCAGAAAGTAGACCAAGATGAGTGGAGACGATCATCAGTCCAAGAGCACAGACACTACATCGTTTGCCAGCATCTTGGCCGGTGTGCAAAAGCTGAGGGGAGAACAAGGCAATAACAATAATAACGGAGAACCATCACCAGCGTCAAACTCGAATCCCTCAACGTGGCATCACGCTGCGCTACAAGGAATCCCAAAGAAGAGAAGTGAATCGCCTCCTAGTAATCCTAGACTGAATGCCCCATCTGACCCTGCTGGTGTCTCTCGGAAAAGAACGAATGCTTTCAATCAAGACAGAACTAGCTATAATGATCCGAAATTCAACAGGCTAACGAGAGATCCCAACACACCCAAACCATCATCGGTATCTGTCAACAAGTCACAGACTGGGAACCCATTGCTGCAGAACTTGACAAACGTCAACTGGACCTATGTTGAATCCAGAAACATATATGACTACATGATCAAGAACCGGCAAATCATATTCCTGTCGTTAAAATACCATAAGCTACATCCAGAGTATATACAGAATAAGATGAAACCACTGATGAGGAAAGACGCAATACTACTGACAGTGGTAGATGTTGAAAACAGTGAATCCATATTGAAAGAGCTCAATCGAATATGTCTTTACAATGAGTTTGCACTGTTGCTTGCCTTCAATTTTGAGCAAGCAGCTAAGTACTTGACGTACATGGCTACCAGTGTCTGAGACCTCCAAAGGAGAAAACAAAACGTATTCTCAGAGAACCCTATATCATTATATTCAAGGACTTCCTATCATAGTTGTGATAGTAATCAACAAGTACGGTAGATGAGTAATAAAAGCATTGTTAAAAAAAATTCACGTCTTTTTCAAAATTCGCGCACACTAAAATTTGGAAAAAAACCATCTCATCTTTAAAATTGATAAACACAATAAGCCTAAAACAAACTCAACTTTAACGTTGAGATTGCCCAAAAAAATAACACTTTCGTAATGTCCATGATCCAGGCCTATAACCCAGAGGATAAGCCAACCAAGTTTGACTTCCAAATATTCTTGAAACAGCTGAAAAGCCGGAAAGCCGACCCAGTGATACGTTACATTAGATCATTTCTCAAAAGCTTCCTACAAAGGTCATGGAGTACAGAAGAACAAGTCAAGTTGGTGACGGATTTCAAAGAATTCATAGTTGAGAAAATGACTGAATATGAGCCTTTCAGCTTGATGAACAATCATGATTTTGAGAATTCCAAGGCTGGTGTGGAAAAGCTAATAATGACCAAAATTTACGAACAAACCTTCTCTCCAGAAATACCTTCGTATATGACTGATTCGTCTCACAAAGCTGACTTAGAGGTGGATGATGCTCTACTAAAGAACTGCAAGGAATACTCACATCTGGACGCTAAAGATTTGGATGTTGATGAAAATATAGTATCAAGAGGTATAAAATTCGTACATCTGGCTGGTGATGAACTGAACAAGATGGGACAATTTAAGGCTCCAAGAGCCAAAATAATATGCCTTTTGAACAGCTGTAAGATACTTTTCCAATTGATTAAAAAGAACGATCAAACACAAAACGCTGATGAGTTTTTACCTCTACTCATATACACTGTTCTAAAAACGGCGCCCGAAAACTTGTATTCAAATACAATGTTTATTGAAAGATTTGCATTCACGAAGACAAGTGAAGTGCAATATTATCTCGTGAGCTTGAATGCCGTTGTCGAATACATAAAGAATTTATCTAGTGAAGACAGTTCCATTGAGGAATGAAAATAGAGAAACTTTACATACCATGAAAAACAGGATTCTCAGTTGCGTTCTTGAGCTATTAAAAAATGATGAAAGCTTATTCAACCAACCCAAATACAATCAAAAGTTCTTTGTGTCAACTTTGTGTCAACTTTGTCTCAAAAGAGATAGCTTTGATGGATTCTCTCTCATAGGGATACTTTGCTAGCCTAACCTTCAGCTGCCATTTCCTTTCAAACATCTCAACCCAAGCTGCACAATCTCCTGCTAATGTCTAAGGGTTGAAGCTTGCTTCTGTACATTATGTACTAGATGTCTGTCAAGATTTACTGAAAGGAATTCACCATCAGTCCTCGTACACATACCATGCAAGCACTATAGACACTTCTATCATATCGAAACTGTGCATTGTTGACCAATAGAGAGGCCAAGCTCGATGTAAATTTAGAAAATAAAATTGTACTGTTGACATGATATCGTACATCCTGATTCGGATCTTGGGCACGAGATACCAAATTCTATATATACACAACAATAAACAGTTTAAACTGGAAATCAATGTAGCATCTATATTGCAATAATAGTATACGATCGTTTTGAAGTAGTTTTGATTATAATAAGGAGCAAAAGTTTATTGAGGTCAAAATGGTACTGATTCGGTAATTTCCTCATTGGGTACTTGATGATATTTTTTTTTAGGATGAACAACAATTGTGTCATGAGGGTTAAAGTGTAACAGATTATCACAAGAGATGGCAGATTGATGGAACATCATTGGAGACCAAATATTAAATCGGATCCAGTCAAAGAACTGACAATTCAAGACACAACTGGCGAACTAAAGTTTTATTGCCAACTTTGAACGCTTACTCTCAACTGTTCTCTCTCGCATCACCAACCTCCAGAACAACACATCATGCCTTTCACAATCATTGAGGCCGCTATTGGAGGTATCTTCATACAACTTGCTACCACAAACTACTACTGGCAGCTGGGTGAAACCATTGGTTTTTCATCAGCCATAGGAAACACTGTTCTTAGGAGAACCACCCAACACATACCATTATTGCTCGGTGTACTATCATCAAATGTCATTGTGGAAAGCTGGTACCCACAATATATTCCTAAATTTCCTGTCTCCAACCTGACACATTCAAATGGGTGGCTAAAACTTTTATTTGCTGTGGCAGGTGCTCTTGTCGGACTTGGAACAAAACTAGGTGCTGGCTGCACTTCAGGCCATATGATTGGTGGCCTTTCAAGACTACGGGTAAGATCATTGGCTGCGACGGTGACTTTTGCATCAGTTGCGATTGGTATTAACAAAGCTTTTGATATTGGAACTTACGACTATATTCTGAATGGTGCCCCCAATTATAGATTAACGTTGAACCTTGACTGGTTTAGCGAAAATCAAATGTTGACAATTTTATTACTCGCTGGTTTCATACAGGTTTATTTGATTCTGCCAGCTATGTCGAGAAGAGCTGTTCAGCCCACACTATATACCACTTATATCAAGCTCTTATCGGGTTTGCTTTTTGGGCTGGGCTTACATGTCTCAGGAATGATTAATGTTGAAAAAACACTAGGATTCCTTTCAATTTTGAACCCCAACAAATTTGACCCTTCATTGTTGATGATTATGTTTTTCACCGTTTTACCAAATATGTTTGTTTGGAGCTTTATCGAAAAGCCATTATTAAGAGAAACATTTAACTGCTCAACTACAAATGCTATTTCATCAAGATTCTTGATTGGTAATGTAATTTTTGGGCTAGGATGGGGCGTCTTAGGTATTTGTCCTGCTCCTGGACTTATTGACGTATTCTACCACAAAAGCTTTGCTATTTGGTTAGCCTCATTTATAATAGGATATGGTGCTGGAGAAATCATCTGAAACAAGGGACCTGTAATGTTTTTATTGTGTGTTTGTTGCACGTAATGAAGCACATTTACCAAGATCAAAAGAGGAACGGCTTATTCTGACATTTTGCTTAGCAAAAATAATCAGAATGGTTGAACAAATATGAACGTTACAATAGAGTGATTTCTGACCCATCTAAAATGACTTTAAAACACCGGTGACTTCACCATCTTTCATTTTTGCTATGCTGTTTTCATTGGAACGTCATAGAGATGTGCTGAGGCTCGAGTTGTGAATACATCCACTGCTGAGAATTTTCAATATGTAACTTATAGTTAACTTAGATGGTCTACAGACAGTGTCTGCAAGTACACTACCAAGAATACAAACAGAACTGGAGAAGCCATGCTCAAAGCTCATCTCCTCAAATTTGCTGATTCATTTCTGCTCTATGTATCATACCAGCTTAAGAAGGGAAAAGATCACGCATACCAACAAAGATACTGACAAAATTCGCTTTGTACTTTATGGTCTGTGGACACCATTGATCCAGCGTAGACAATCAACATACCTGCAGTGGTGAATAGAAGGCAAATGACAGCTTCATTTGCCTCGATCTTAGAGCACGCAGCAGAAGTAACATATAATGTAACACTCAGCAGTTGTGGCTCTGAACTTGTATAGCCAATCGCTTAAAGGAAATTTGGTAGGAAGAGACTTATAGAATATGTAGTTCACAATTGGGGGTGAAAAGTGGATCTCCGGGATAGTTATTATAGCCAGTCAATGTTGGAAATGGATACTCTTTTACCGTATTCTCTCTTTTCCTCTTTGAAGCATTGGAAGTCCGAATGCCCCCCCCCCCCCCCCTTCCATAATGGTTTCTTTATCATCTCCATTATGATCTAGCCCCTGGCTAATTTTTTAATCTAGTCGTTCTTCAGTGGCCAGATAGCAAGTTCTTCTTTTCCTTCATTTGAAAACGTAGTTTCTTTGGATGATCTCAGAGTATGAGATATGTTTTAACTGCTAATGAAGCCATTTAGTATCAAAACTCATCTCCAGCCTCGTAATCACTAACTCCGTTTGTTTCAGCAATTGCAAAAATCAATATACCAATACAGCACGCTTTCGCAACAGTTGCTGAACCATAGAATAAAGCCCGTCTAAAACCTCTTTTTTTAATAATACCATGATAAGGGTAAACGATAGTGCGGAAAACAGCCCAACCCTCATTACGCTCAGCTTGCCATGAATGGGCCAGTGAAACCTCATACAGACCCATTAGAGTCATCAAATCTTCCCAAGTCACCATGACTGTACGATGAGCTTGAAAAAGTGCTTTAACTTTTGAATTATCTGGCTGGATCCTCAAGCAGCTCAAACATGAAGCAAATCATGGCACATGAGTTCAGTTGTTATTATGACACATTTAAAAAAGTTTGAATCTGCCTCGGCTATAAGGGTTCCAGTGCTGTCTCATTTTAAGAAGCTTGTAAGGTATGAAAAAGCAGTAATCGGAATTGTGTGAATGACAACCCTGAGTAAACATCCCTGGTCATTTGCAGCATTGCTTTGATTCAAATCTCTTCTTTTTTCACTTGGATCACGGAAAACAGATATGCTCGATAAGCCACACTGGCTGTTGTCTATTTGCTTGTCAGTCCTCTTGGTCACCTGAATTTTCTTGTTGGTTTTTTTTGTGATAAATAGTTCTTAAAGGCGGCGATATATCTGATTTCATCAAGCGATTTGGAAAGGAAACCGCTCATAAAAGAGTGGAAATTTAATCATGCAGTACTGACCAGACAATTGAATAGTCAACTCGGTACGTAGTGTATCAACTGTTGAGCACTATCAATATCATTGACAATCATATCATTATTCTAGACGCAGAGCGAGCCCAGCTTCATGGTTTGTTGCCTTTTTTCTTCCAATCAATTTATATGTTCCATTATCAATCGGTTGGTGTTACCCAATTCCACTCTTAATTCATAGAACACTTTGGACTACTGTGGTCAGCTATGCATTTATAGCGCTTTTAATGAAAAGATGAAGAGCTAGCAGATACTTCATTACTCTGAGGTTTGCGAGAGTATAGTAGCTATAGCAATCCATAATAGTCAATTACATTAAACTCGAATAACCAGGACAAAAATGATACCTTTGTACTAAACCTTTGTCCCAAAATTCCGGGTACACGAAAAAGCAGTTATCAAAATCCTGTCAAGAGCTACTCGATTGTGAAAATATGCTGATCAACTCAAGAGCCCTGACTATCCTTTCAGGCGCAGATCAGGATATTGTATAGGAAATCGGTCACCCATATTTGATCGATACAGACAGTTAATAGTATTAATGTCGTGTATATGATACATATATATCAGAAATTTGCGATGTTTTAGCTTCATTGGCGCCCTTGGTTACTATTCCGAGGCTCAAGGATCCAAACATTTAAGCAGCAATAGCCATATTAAGAGCTCATGCTCAAGACACCAATAAACACTCCTTTCTGACGCCCAACTTCGCCTGCCACAAAACGCGTGCCACTTAAAGTTACAGAATGTGCACTCAAGCAGGTTGCAGATGACCCGCATGGACATGCATGTACAGCTGTCAATTGGAAATGTCCAGGGTCCTTAGAACAGTAAGAGATATGAAAGACATGATGTGGCTCGTGACGCGTGAGTAGACAGTGGACACTGGACAGACAACCGATTTCTCCGCCTAGACCCTTGCGCATTTGCATAATATAACGGAGACAGGGACCCTTTCAGGAAATATATTTTGTCAAGAAACTCAATACGAATAGCTCTGTTCCCTAAAGAGGCACTTTCTAGTTTGAACATGCTTTCTTATTGTGAGAAAGCCTTAAGCGCATATGCTTGAGAATTACGTGACTGTCGCAAGTCACACTTATTCGTCTTTTTCGCTATCAACTTCAGGATGGCATCTCGGAACCTTGTCATGATTCGTCACTCTACTGACTGCTCATGAATATTCAAAACATTAGATCTGGTCGTGAACGAACCCTTGTCAAAAGGGTCAAAAAGTCAAATGTAGTATAGCAAGCAGGGTTTTGTTAAGCCCATGTGCTTTTAGCGCCTCCCTCCCGTTTAGTTTCTTGTGCTGCTATCAAAGAAATGTGCTTTCTTCTTTTTCATTTCAAGAAGTCTGCTATGTTACCAGGATACAGCATTTGATATGCTACTTTTCTATATTTTGTGAAACGAGACTTCTACTATCATCATCTCACAAATTTTTTTTGCTGTGTTTCACGGCTTCCAACATCAATCTTTAGAAACCTTCGGGGCGCTTCACTTAGCCTTTGTTACAATGTTATTCCTCTTAGACTCTCCATTCGAGAGATATTTCAATAAAAAGTTGACCTAAACAGACTATTCATCCAAATCAAAATCATACTTGGACTGCTTTGAACATGGGAAGCAGTTCATTGATGATCAACGTGATAAAACGTTCTATCAAGACAATCATATAACTTACGACCGATGATTGAAGAGGAATAATTCTCAACCACGAGCAAAATCTGGGAGTCCACACTTAGATACACAAGCAACAGTACTTATCTTTCTTGCAAGCCGACAACGCTTATCTGTTCTAGATACCCATCTAGCTTGAGAGAAAATGGATAACAATCAATACTGAAAATAACGGACTTTGTATCAACCCATATTCGCAAAGTTATCTCATATCATTCTCACAAAATAGCCTCACAGAGTTTTCATCAAATTTTCACCAATCTTTAACAAACTTTTACAAAATTCCCAAGGCATCACCAATAATCATATTAGCTCAAGATGAGTTTATTGTATTCTTGTCTGCTGAAGTTTAAGCGTTTGTGGTTATTTCGAACTATATGATTAGCAGTGATAGCAAACCAATAATCCTTGATGTTTTTGCCATCGTACACTTTGCTTCATCAGCTATAAGCTCCACATATAATCTTTTAATACCTTAATTCATTGCTAGATTTTCAACCGCCCAGACCCTGGCTTTCTGAAAGCCCCCAAAATTGACCACCAAGTCTCCTGGACCAATGTCCGTGTGTTGAACTTTATCGTCATATTTACTTGTAAAATTATTTGAATTTGCTGAACACAGTTTCACTATGGCAATGAGAAGAGATTAGGACATTACCCTAATCGCCTCTACGATGTCACAATTATTTATTTTCAAAGATAAGGCAAGTTACCTTATATACATTATATATTTTTCATGTGCATTAATATCTGAGAGGATTTGATTAACAGAACATGCATATATACATATTAAAGTCAACGTCATGTTTTCCTATTATATCTAATTTTGTGTAAGTACAAATAATTCAAAATTTGGAAAAAGAAAGTAATAAAATTCATAAACTTTGTTGATATATAATTGACTCAATTACATATGCACGCAATATATATAATTCAAAACATGAACCACCAGAGAAGAGGCGCACAAAAAGCCCCATCTCCAACATTTGAAGACAGTGCATACATTATATATCACTTTCTATTCATCAAACGCTCTATCAATGGCTGCTACCACATTTAAGCTCAACCAGCCACCTCCAATGCATGCTTGACTAAATACTGACTGGTCCTCAACCACAAATAGCAGCTCCTCAAGTTTCACGAGGCTCTCAGAAACAAGTATTAGAAAATTCTGACCCTCAGATACTCTAGAAGCTAACAGGAATGCCAAAGAAGCCTAAAGGGCAAGGGCTGAAACAGTAAACAGCTAGCATCCATAAACATCTACATTTTACAAACACTTTAAACATATATAGAAATATTATAGCTCAGTATATAATGTGAATATTGCGCAAAAACAATACACATGATTAACATTACAAAAAAAAAAAAGATATATATTTTTTTCGTAGTTTATATCTAATCTTTGATATGTGAGTCATATATTGGATGTTGGTCAATTTCAAAAGATCGATTAATTTTGATTTTATATAAACATTACGTGTTAACATCATTCCATCAAACGCTCTATCAATATTGTATATTATCACATTCAAGCTCCACATATATCTCCTTGACTAAGAATCGACTGGTTGTCAAATAGAGATAGCAGCTCCTCAAGTTTCACGAGGCTCTCAGAAACAAGTACTAGGATATTATGACGCCCCCCGATACTTCAAAAGCTAGCAGGAATGCCGGAAAAGCCTAACGGACAAGGGCTAAAACACAAATTAGCCAGCATCAGCGAAACATAGATTTTCATACAAAAACATTATATATATATATATATAGAGAAAAATCGTAGCTCAATATATAATGCAGATTGCTTAGATTCAATATATCTGGTCAACAATATTGAAACTTGAAGAAAAATTTAAGTTCATAAAATGCAGCATCTTCCCGCTCGCCAAAATACCACTTGTACGGTGATCCATAATTACTCAATTGTTGGAGATATATACGCAGACATGAGACGAACCACCCCCAGCCACAACGAAGTTTTTGTATTGCAAATCAAACACAGCTAGACAGCCAGCTCATGTATATCATATTGTCTAATAAAATCAATCATCATTGGGAGATATGAAAGTGGCTGAGTCTTCCATGTACATGGTCAAGCTTGACAAATGCGATGGTCAATAAAAGCTCAAGGCTGAACTAGGCAGATTAGTTTATGTTTTAAGCTTTGTGGGATAGAAAGTGTATGGGATTTAGATATCTTTTGATGTTTGTGTGATGGATTTTGGAGACGATATTGTATATATAATAAATTATATTAAAAATTAAAATCGAAAATCGGTATTGAAATTAGCAGCGGAGAAGAACTATAAAAAACAACTTGATTGATCACATTCTACAAATGTGACTCTAAGCGTATGATTATGGAGTCTCGAGCCATAAAAAGAACCACTTCAATCTTTTTTGGAGATCTAAATTTCAATCAAACCAATAAAGCCAATCCCATAGCTAGAGCAGCCAAGGAGGCACCGACTGTCTTCGCTCCACCGGTATAAGTCTCAACGGCAGCTTCTGAAGACGATCTTTCTGGAGCACCGCTAGCACTTGATGAAGTTCCAGCAAAAGTTTGCGTTTCAGCACCAGATTTAGCATGCTCGGTCTTTGCTCCACCGGTATAAGTCTCGATGGGAGCTTCTGAAGACGATCTTTCTGGAGCACCGCTGGCAATTGATGAAGTTTCAGCAAAAGTTTGCGTTTTAGCTTGCTTGGTCTCTGGTCCAGATTCAGTACTGGCGCTAGAATTAGAGAAGTCCTCAGTTTCAATAGCAGGAACAGCAGAATTGGCAGTTAGTGGACAATAGGTGGTGAATTCGGTGACAACACCATCCTCAGTAGATGTTACAACAGTGACACCTGTTGTAACTGGGACTTCAGTACAAACAGCATCTGAGCAGGAGGTAACGGTAATCACAGTACTTGAATCTTGATGAACGGTTGACGTAGAGATAGAACCTGGAATAACAGTGGAGTTTCTGTAGTTAGGAGTTGTAGCAGTAGTTGCAGCAGCATCAGCATAACCGGTGATAACTTCGGTGTACTGTGGGTTACCATCACTGTCGTTCTTGACAATAGTCTTAGTAGTGTACTCAGTACCACTCAATGGTTCAGTGCCAACGTACCTAGTGACAGCGAGAGTAGTTGATCCCAAATCCTTGGTGTAAGTAACCCACGAAGAAGCTGGAGCATCAGTAGTTTCAGCAATAGCGGAGGATGATTCAGCAGTGGCTGTAGCGGCATCAGCATAACCAGTAATAACTTCGGTGTATTGTGGGTTACCAGCACTGTCTGATTTGACAATTGTTCTAGTAGTGTACTCAGTACCACTCAATGGTTCTGTGCCAACATATCTAGTGACAACAAGAGTAGTTGATCCCAAATCCTTTGTGTAAGTAACCCACGAAGAAGCTGGAGCCTCAGTAGTTTGAGCAGCAGCAGAAGAAGAATCAGCAGTAGTTGTAGCAGCATCCGCGAGCCCAATGACAGTCTCAGTGTACTGTGGGTTACCTGCACTGTCTGATTTGACGATTGTTCTAGTAGTGTACTCAGTACCAGTCAAAGAAGTAGAACCGATATATCTTGTGACAACAATGGTAGCAGTTCCCAAGTCTTTAGTATATGTAACCCAGTTTGGGTCTGCTGGGTCAGTAGTAGCAGCAGCTGATGAGTCACTAGTAACAGTAGCAGCGACAGAAGCAGCTGAAGCACTAGATTCAGAGGCAACAGAAGCACTGGATACCGATGCTAAATAAGCAGTGTTGTGACCAGTGATAATCTTGGTGTAAGCAACTTGACCCCCTTGTGAAACTGGAATAGTTTCAGTGATGTATTGAGGTCCCGACAAGAATGTCTCAGTACCAATGTAGTTTGTAACTACAATAGTTTCAGTACCTAAATTTTTGGTGTAGGTGACCCAGTCAGCATCGTCGTCATCTGCTCTAGCAAGTGAAGCAAAAAGAGAAGTTGCAAGTAAAGCGAGTGTGGAGAACTTCATCTTATTAGTGTTGAGCTGTTTGATTTTCAAATATATCAAGTAAGTCAAAACATTACACAACACCCAATATATATACTTTTTGTTTTTATCAATCTTTCTTTCCATAACATACATACAAGTCCACAATCATCTTCACAATAATTGGGTGTTTAAATCACAGCTTTGAGACACCACAGGCTTGCTTAATACCCAAGGTGTCAAACATTTGACTGAAAACCTATCATAGTGAGTTCCATAGTCTCTTGCGTTGTTTTGAGTTCGATGAGACATTGAAATCTTTTCAAGCTGGAGAGTTCAAGGGTATTATTTTCTTACGTACATGCATCTCAACGCAACAGCCGTCCGAACTAGGGTCGGTAGAGCTCAAAGGCTTAAAGCGGATACGGAGCGAGCGATTGATACGCCATAATAGTTGATCGAAACATTTCAAAGTGGTTGCTTTTGCTGTCTCAATACAAAAGTGAGTTTTTATTTTGTGGGCTCTTAAAATGGTGAAACATAGTGGGCTGCTCGAGAAACTCACGTTAACGTTTATCTCCGTGGAAAAGTCCGAGCTTTCCGTGATGTCCAAGGACTCCAATCGTGTTACGGGTTTTGCACCCTTGTAAATCTTTAAAAAATTATGAGATGTTACATATAGTATTCTGCTAATAACACCACTATATCTGTGGATTCTTCCATAATATTTTCAAGCCATGTACTAAATATTAGCCATAGAGAGCCCATGAATTCTAAAATGCACGACGAAACGTTCTCAAAACCAAGACATTGGCGGTCTTTGGTTGGCAATAAGGTTTGCTGCAGAATCGAATAATGCGGACAGGACATGTCTTTCTGCACCTCCAAGAAGCGATCTGATAAACCTGCGAGTACATGACTGACCCGATGAGAAAAGATACAATATAGATCAGCTAGTCATTTATGCTTCTGTGCTCGGAACTCATTGAAAATGGAGCTTCACACACGGAGAAAGCGTTCACATCAGGCAACTCACTGTCCGATCCTGCATTAGCCAAGACAAAGAATCTCATCCCACAAACTTGACACACACTTTACTTCGCAATCAAGCACTCCCAATAAACATGGTGTGTATTTGTTGCTAAGCGTTTTACAAAAAGCACAAAACAACATCTCTGAAGGGGTGTAAGAGCTAAAAGTGGAAGCTCGACAGCCTTTGTTAAATTTCACCCTAAAGTTACGAGTTCAAACATGGCTTAAAATGGACTTTTGAACTAGCAGTCAAAGTGAAGGCGGAAGCCTGAGGCCACGAAATTCCTAACTTGGAGAGATCTGTACTCTTTGGGAAGCTCCCTCGACGTATCAGGTAATATGGAAAGGTCACACCCATTTTGCATTTTTCAACAAGGCCATACTAGTATCAGCTATCTTGTATTTAAATAATCATTAAAATAATGCCTTTTCTTACTTTTTGCCTTTATAACTTACTCTATCTATACCATTGATCGCTACTTTCCACCATGCAATTATCCACACTCGCTTTAATCGCTACTGCTCTTTTCGCTACCGCTCGTGCTGATGACGATGCTGACTGGGTCACCTACACCAAAGATTTAGGTACTGAAACTATTGTTGTTACAAACTACGTTGGTACTGAAACATTCTTGTCAGGCCCTGAATACACCACTGAAACTATTCCAGTCTCACAAGGTGGTAAGATTGCTTACACCAAAATTATCACTGGTCACAACACTGCTTATACTGCTACTTCCAAGGCTGAAGCTGCTGCTGAGACTTCTTCAGCTGCCGAGACCAGTGAAGCTTCACCATCCGCCGCTGCTGCTGAAACTACTGAAGCTTCATCTTCGGTTTCCTTTGAACGTACCGGTGGTCATACCCCTCAAGATGGCGCCTCATCTACTGCTGCCGAAACTGCTGAAGCTTCGTCATCCGCCGCCGCTGAACATGCTCCTAAAGATACCGCTTCATCTGCTGCTGCCGAAACTGCTGAAGCTTCATCTGCTGTTTCTGTTGCCACCTATACCGGTGCTGCACCAGCTTTTGGTGTTTCTATTGGTGCCTTGGCTTTAGGTGCTGCTGCTCTTTTAATCTAAAGTTCCTGGTGAACGTTTTGAGTTATAAGCTGAAATCATTTTATGAGGTCTGCTAAAGACCATCTGTTTAATATCATCTATGAAGTAATATGATATCAACATTCAATACAATTGAATTAAAAAAATTTATAATTACCACGATCTGTAGATTGCGTTGGTGAACATCTTTGTTGTGCAGCCCAGTTGACATCTCATATAGAAGCTAATTTGATCACTTCAACGAAACAGGCTGATAGGGCGGTTCGATATAATTTGAAATTTCGATACCAAATTATATGAGACATAAATAACGAAATGAGTATTTTGGCATATTGTGGGCTCATTAGTCGGGCCCTTGGGCATCGATAGCTAGTTCAAGTCTCTGGTATGGAAGATCCAAATACTCTTACTATATATAATATTGCTCATTATTAAGATAAGTGACCGGAAAGATATGGTATTTATTCTCTTTAGTATTATATTCTTACATGTTTAGAGTTCAAGTCCAATTTCAATAAATATTTTTAAATTAATTTGGAAAATACCATTTAAGTATGATATACATGATGAAAATGAGCACCCAGATAACAGGAGAACAGCCAAATCACATGATCAGTCACATTAGCAGTCACATGATATCAACTTCATGACAAATATTTATGACTAAGATATATAGTAAGGAAAATCGGAAGGAGCCATAATCACCCGGATACACAATGAATATAGAAGGACACTGAGAACTGAAAATCGGGTTTTTACTATGGGAAAAAAACAGCTCCCTAACAAAAACTATGTAAATGGTTCCGAGCCCTGACCAGCCTCCCATAGTTAAGGGTTGAAAAACGATGAAAAATCCGGACTTGCTCTATTTGGAAAGGAATATCTCAACAGAAATACATGTAAAATCTTAGAAAATTTCAGAATGTAATCTCAAATGGCATGAGAGTATAGTGGCTAATTTGTAGGAGTATCCCATGTTTGGTTGTTGTACAAGACGTCTTCAAATGAGCTTGAATGGTTTCCCCATACAAATCGGCTGAAAATCAAAAAAATTCAACTTTTTCAAGTTTTAAAAATTTAAAGACTTTAAGGTTTAGCCGCAAAGGGTCAAATTACAACAACTCAACGAGTGATGTGTATTTATTGAAGTACATCACGATAAAGAAGAAGACTGGGAGTACTAGCTGACAGTTTTCCTTGCTCATTTTGAACCATTTATGGTGGGTTTAGTAGAGGTTGTGTGTTTTTGGAAATGAACTCCAATACAATTAAAGTTACTATGAGAAGCTCAATTTTGTCCTGGTTACCATTATTGTTGTTGTTGTGATTTATTGTTGCAAGCTGTTATATTCAATTAAAACTTGATTTATCTACTTATTGGTCCATTGGTTTTCAATTACTCGAGGCGTGGCAGGATGTCGATTGAAACAGATGGTTTGTCAAGTCAAGAATTACTTTCCAAGTATAAGTTCCCAATAGATATACCAGAAGAACACATTTTGAGAATAGGAATTGAAACTTCCAGATACAACAATGAGATACTCATTCAGTCGCTATCCATTCATCATATGAAGGTGCTTTTGAATTTGCCATTGGACCCCGAATTCAAGCTTAATAGTGATGAAAACAATCAGCAGAAGAATTATTACAACGAAAATTTAGAATATGTATTGGTATGTATTGTACCCAGGAGCTTTGAAATCGTTACATTTCGCTTATTAACTAATTTCATTACAGGAAGTCATTCACCAATCTGTTATATCTTTGTTGATCATTTATGGATATCCTGTTGATACTAGACAATTGTTCACTATGAAAATCCCCTCTGTCGCCTTGCATGATATGGCTGAATATATATGTCACTTGACTTCTGAAGTATTTGGTATTGCTGTTGATGAAGAGTCAAATGAGATCAAACTACACCCCAATGCCATTAACTTTGTGATTAAGGCGATGGCACATGGAATTGCCAAAGCTACTGAAACATATGAACAATATTCTACTGAGAGTAGACTCATAAAAGGTATTTTGCCTTTCAATGCTTACGATGTCAGATTCAGACGAGTAAAGTCAAGAATGCGAGCTGAATTGATCCATTCACAAATTACAAATAATTCGAAGAAAATATATTTGACAGTCTTTGCTAAAAGGCCTGATGATGACTTTACCCAATTCGAATTCAGAAACAGAACTGTCTATAAAGAGGTAATTGGAGATAAAAGAGAAAAAAAGCATGCATCATGCCAAGTTGGAGAATATGGGTCAACTTTTTTATCAATCATTACCCAACAAAGGTCAAATTTAAAGTATAAAAACTTGTCATATCTTAAATTGATCAGGGCTAACCAAATACGTCAAAGCTTTGTTGACATTGTTACTAAACATGGGTTGACATCTGATGGAAGCATAACAGAGCTAGCTAGTGTTTGCAAAGAAAGAGAGGACAAATCAGAAACTCATCAATATCCGTGGAACTATTCTGAAGTTTATTAGCCCAAGGGAACGATCAGTTAGTTCAAATGTATCTAAACTGAGATATCCTGAGTACTTTGAGGTTTGTCAGGGCACTGATGACTCAACCGTATCGCATGAAGCACCCATTCCAAGCGTCCAGCCAAACCTACCAAAAGATGTTGATGCTAATGAAATCAGTGGGGATGGTATGGACCTCGATGCCTATCAAGAACAAGCTGGTCCTGAGCAACATCAAGCTGTTTTGGAAGATTTTAACTTTCCAATAACATCACTTCCACCTTGCGGTAATAACTATTTATAGTTAACTATTTATAGTGCATATACATATATATATATATCGAAATGCTAAGCAAATAATGAATAGTCAAACTTTTAATTGTGATGTAGTTATCGATTTCGATCAAATTTGGTACAATCGTATCATATTGGTTCTCGAAAGAGCGAATTTTCTGCTACTGAGAGATGTACTTCTGCACAGGCTAAGCAAGTATTGCATTCAAAGCAGTAAAGGTTCGTCAACTTTGTAGCCAATTGATTGATTTTGAAGGATATAAGTTGATGTTAGGATCAATTCTGTCAAGTATCCACGTACCAACAACCACTATTGATGTTTTTTTTATATGTAAAAAATACAAAGATTTAAAATCTTAACAAGGAACACATAAACCTCATTGATCACTCACTATTGAAATCTAGAGACTCCATCATATCCTACATAGTGGTTGGGCAAGATAGTACCCCTGGGGATCGACTGGCCAATTGATCTCACTATCTTCTTCATCAGCTGGATCGTAGTTTGGAGTTTGGAGTTTTGATTAACTGATACATATTACTTTATTAAGGTGATTGATACCATTAATTGCCTAAATCATCAGGATTTAGCCAGAAAGATTACTAACTGCTAGATAGTGGAATGCTGAGCTTCAAGCTGGTGAGTCTTGAATGGGTTCTATACCGGTTTAATCTGTTATTTTGTTGCAAATTATTGGTTTGTTGGTTCGGCGGCAATTGTCAATTGAGATTCATAAAGGTTTATGCATCAAGACATTGTTGCAAGTGGACCCCAATGATATTCTGAAGAGTGCTTATGATGTCTGTTGATGCTGATATTAGATACTTATTGAGATGTGTTCTCTGTTTTGTTGATTTATGTGTTGTTTTGTTGATTTATTGATTCTTTTTTGGCGGTAAGTTTCTCATTTTACACATTTAAAGAGTTCCAAGGGTATTGATCGTTAACAATACAGTATCAGTCATGTATTGAATGAGCTGGTTACTACTTCTTTGTCGGTTTTCATGTTTTCAATTATCTATCAATACCTTGGTTTGAATCTGAATTCTCCCTTTTTTCGGTCTGATATTTCAGCAGAATCCCTTCTGATCAGTGTTCTAGAGGTGCTACATGACAAATTCAACTATGAACTACTCCTCAGATGAAAATCTCGTGATCAAACGGTATATAATAGGCTTATTATTCATATATAGTGTAACATGTATCATATTATCAAATAATTACTGAAAATGTAGTTTTTACAGCTCTGATTTTCAACTTTTGATATCTGCATGGTTGCGGTGGTGACCCAATTACGCAATTTTAATACTGAAATGGCTGGTCATGAAAATGAAATGCATTTTCAGTTCTCAGTGGGAGCAGATTTTTTTGAATAATTTGGTTTTCTTCTTCTTTTACAATTTATCTTTTCTCAAAACTATTTTTGTGTTAAGTAATTTTGTGATTACAGAACATCAAATTTACTAGCGTCCAAAGTCTCCTAAGCAAATCCGTCCTGAAGTTTATACTAAAATATTATTCCAAATATATTAAATCAATTATTTACTGTCCTAAAGTTAACGTATTCTATTAAATTATCAATCGTACTTATCAATCGTACTTATCAGTCCAACTCTATTATTTTATACAAGTTTTTGAAACCCCAAAAACATTGAATCAGTCCATATTACTATATATCTCAAGCACAGATATTATTTTATCTAAAATATTTCAGTTAAATCCGTCAATCATTATCGTTAAGTCTCATCCATTAAGGTTTTTAAGTAAGTCTATTAAATCAATAAGGTTATCACATTCATTGTCAATCATATAATAGGTATTGCTACATATAATATCGTATTAGTCTGATCAACTAATCGTCCTATTATCATTATATCATGTGCTTCAGGTTACAAGAAAAGTCTTGACCTGCTATATCACTTATTCCATTTAAGTTTATTTTGTTAGCCAAAGGTATTATCCATACACTAGGAAATACTTATTCAATCTATATTAAGTTCAATCTATATTAACAACTAACTATATTAAATCAAGTTATAGTCTCTATTATAAATTATTAAATCTATCTTATCAATTCAAAGTCGAAGTCGTGTCCAACTTACACATCGGTCCGGGAAGGGATTTTCATTCTGATCCTAATCGTGATTCAATCCGTGAATCTAGTATTAATGATTCAGGTATCAATGTCAAGAATCCTCCTGAAATTAGAAGTGGAAGGAGAAGAAGTAGTTCCTTCAACAATGCTTATGGTTCTGACCTTGTCAACACTTCAGATTCTATTTATGAACGTGGTAGAAGAAGAAGTAACTCATTTATTGACTCTTGAGCATCCTTCACTCCTGGTTTTGGTTTTATTCAACAATACATGTGTAGTACATAGAGTGAACAAACTTCTTGTGTAGCTATGAAACTTTTTTAAAAAATGTTACATGCTGATTTTCATTCACAACCAAGCGAACCATTGGTTGACCCATTGTAAAATGAAAGGTTCTGGGGCAACTTTTGAAAGAACATTTTCTTCGCCAGTTGGTGCAGCAATACCAGCATCGGCAAGTCCAGTGACGACTTCAGTATATAATGGTTTACCAGCAGATAATCTAGTGACCGTTTTAGTAGTGAATTCTGAGCCAGATCATGGGGTGTCTCCCAAGTATCTTGTAACAACAATGGTTTTGGAACCCAAATCTTTGGTGTATGTTACCCATTGATCGTTTACAACTGGAGCAGCAGTGATACGAGCAGCTGCAACACCAGATTGAGCATAACCAGTGACCAACTCAGTGTATTGGGGTTTACCTTCAGCATCAACCTTGACGATATTGATCGTTTACAACTGGAGCAGCAGTGATACGAGCAGCTGCAACACCAGATTCAGCATAACCAGTGACCAACTCAGTGTATTGGGGTTTACCTTCAGCATCAACCTTGACGATAGTCTTAGTTGCGTATTCAGAGCTAGTCAATGGGGTTTCACCAAGATATCTGGTGACGGTGATTTTCTTGAAACCCAAATCTTTAGTGTAAGTGACCCAATCTTTCTTTGGCTCAGGAGCAGCGGTAACTTGTGCCATATCAATACCTTCTGCTAAACCGGTAACAAGCTCGGTAACAGCTATACCGTCAGCCATATTGGCCTTGACGATAGTCTTGGTGGTATACAAGGAGCCTTCTAAAGATTTCTCACCAACATATCTAGTAACAGTGATTTTTCTGTCACCCAAGTTTTTAGTATAGGTGACCCAATCATTGTTTTCAATCTTTGGAGCATCAGTAATTTGGGAAGGACCGGCACCTTCAGCATAACCGGTAACAACTTGTGTGAATTGCGGAACACCTTCAGCATCAGATCTAACAATTGTTTTAGTCGTGTATTGGGTGCCACTTAAAGGAGTTGGACCCAAATACTTGGTGACAGTGATTTTTCTGTCACCTAAATGTTTGGTGTAGGTAATCCAATCGTTATCTTTGGCAACATCGTTGTTCGCATGACCAGCTTTCCAATCACCTTGGGCGATGGCATAACCTGAACCTAAGACGGCGGTGGATGCCATTAATAAAACGTTTGATAACTTCATATTGTGTTTCAATTTGATTCAACTGAAGTAATTGATTTGCTTTCAAGATGGAATATTAGAGAACATGTAAAGATTGGCTAGGCGAGGAATCTGTATTTAAAAGATATTCGAACTAATTTAAATATGCGTGTGATTAAACTTTCGAAATTTATCAAATCACAGAGAATGGATATTCAATATTTGCGACCCCATCGCCACCCATTAATTGCTGAAAAGGTGACACTCTTCCTGTGTTTAATGGGACACACAATTTCAAACTACGGCCTGCTGGAAAAGACTCCAGAGATTTGAGTGTTGAGCAGAAAATGAAGATTTGTGCATACTGAAAGGTCCGTTACGAATGTCTTTGTTGCCCAAATGTCCCGGGTGTCTGGATCAGATTGAGTGCATTTGTCCGAAGAAAAGCGAGATCTCCCCCAAAGAGATGGGACATTAATCCCTTGCATTATATTAAGTACATTTATTAAATTATACCTGTGAAGTGTACAAACGGGCAACGACGCAGTAGCTTATGCTATTATATTTCTAGTAATTGATAGAACTATAGAAAGAGTCATACTTTGGGCAGCCATCAGTGATTTCTATTTTCCAGGACCTACCAGAAACGGGTCCAGGAGCCGATATCGTGAGCGTAGCGTATTTCTTACAAACTAAATCAAGTGTATAACTAGCTAAATTTAGGTATATATTTTTGAAACATATAATATGTGTCTAATTACAAGAAACCATGAATTGCAATCTTCAACTCATAACCAATTGCAATATAAAGCCGTTTGTATATATAGAGAGATCGAGAAATTTGCTGGAGTATATGACTCAACTAACTACACATAGTACCTTCTCAAATAGTGATGCACAATACGATCGTATAATTTAACATTCTTCTTATATCAATTTGAAAACGCATGATCATTTTAACGAAGATCAATACATATGGCTCTTCAAAGACTGGCACAAGTGACAAGCTGTTGTGATATATACCGATGACTACGCAAGCAAAATACTGAAAGTATACAACCAGATATGAGACGTGTCGCTTATAATTAAAGCGCCTGTATATCAAATTGAAAAAAAAAGTATATACATAAAATTAGAGGACAGCAAATTGTACGTTTGATTAGATGTACTCTCATATTATATTCGCTTGGTCATGGAAGGGTGTGAGGAATTCTGAATTAAGGAGACTCTGATCTAGCCATTAAGCTCACAACAAAAAGGCAGCAGCAGCGCCCAAAGCTAAAACGGAAGAGCCAATTTGTAGGCCAGCAGCAGCACCAGTGGATGAAGATGAGGATGAAGCCTCTGAAGATGAGGATGAAGTCTCTGAAGTCTCTGAAGTTTCTGAAGTGGCAGCGGTGCTGGAAGCTGATGCGCTGTCGTTAGATTCTTCAACAGTCAAAGTCTTAGTGTAAGTAGCAGATGTTCCCTTAACAGTCAAGTGGGTGGTGGTCTCTTTATCTAAACCGTAAGTGACAACAACAGTTTTGGTGTAAGTGGCTTCTGAATTTGAAACATAGATAGTAGTGGTAGCAGTACCTGAGGTTGGTAATACGGTAGCTTGACCGGTATAAATACCAGTAACAGTTTTGGTGTAAGTGGCCCCATTGGCAGTGACTGGAATGGTTTCAGTGTAGTAAGTGGTACTACTAGCAGCTAAAGCTGGGGATGCTAAAACAGCAGCTAACAAGAATTTGTAATTCATTTTATCGAGTATGATTGATTTCATTTTTAAGGAGTGGAAAAACTTGTAGGCTGTCTGAGCTCTACTTGGTTTCAAAGAGTTTCGACTCATTATATATATATCACCACAGCTCTGTATCCATTATACACTGGCGGCATCTTGATCACGGGGTGTAAATCTTGATGCTATCGTAAAACAACATTTAAATTTACCGCTTTGAGATCTATCGACTGCCCATGGCTAGTGTCTTTTGAAGCGGTACATATACATGTCGGTACATACATAATACCAACGAGCTTTCTAGTCACCACACCAGGTCTTGAATCTTCATATAACCTGCCACTTGGATCTTTAAAGTTTCAGCCTCTGACACAATTGGATTATAGTATTGTATTGTAATAACCTATTAGGACATGACAGACGTGGAGGTATCGCCAAGATGTGTAGATCAGCCAGTAGAGTAACCGTATATATTTCCGTACACTCGAGCGTCAATATACCAAGACTTGTACAAGGCGCACTTAGATTTGTCTGAATTATTTGAGGACATAGTAAAGGCATTACTTTTTTGAGTTTTAGGACTATTCTTGACATGGACTTATGCTCCAAATAAGGCAATCTCAGGCCCGCCGCACAAGGGTCCAACTGAATATTATTAGTCACATGAAAAGAATAGCTAAGATTATACTATACAGCATAAAACACCCATTTAAATATTTGAGGTATGTTGAAGTTTGTCGTAAGCCTCAAGGGAGATGTATCTATCAGGTCATAGTTGACCAACATTTGGAATTACACTTACGCTGACTACGTTTTGTAAAAATGGACAAAGTATATTATCGCTTTCCGTAATGAAACGATCAGAGCCCACATAAGAATCAACAATAAAGTTGTGGCTTACCAATGAAATGATGAGAAAATGTATTGGCTGATAACCCCTGATCATTCACTTAAGCTTTCTTTCCTACTAACTACCATATTCACCCGAATTGGTATGGCCTTCTTCACTTTAAAATTATACCAGCATACCAAATTATTTATAGTCTCTCAGTTTACTCACAGTAATAGCGGGCTGTATACAATTTTTATCCCACCTTTTGTGACCTCCTGTTCCTTGTTCAATGTCCTATATGACTTAGAACAGCCGGTGTCTAAATTAAAGCAGCATTTGAACCATCAAACCCGTCCAAGTCTAACAAGTAGAATAATGCCAATATCGAGCAGATGTACAGGAGAGATCTAAGACTTACCATGTTGTTATTCAATTCTGTTGCCACCATACCCTGTTTCGCTACCTTCCAAAAGGATATAGGGTATAAAGAAAGGATCTGATAGCGAATAGATTTTTTGGTGACTCAGTATCTTAAAAATCGCAACGTGACATTATGGATTTCACTAAGTCTTCATGACTTTATGATGGCTTCATATGATCCAGAGGCTTTCACATTTACTGTTCCAAAACCGTTGGTATAATCGTTTATCGATTAACACAAACTCTTTGCCAGGTAAATTTGGATTCTGGAGTTTCCTCCGTTATATAGTTTCTGACGCACTTGATAGAAAAGACAATAGAAATTGCACAAGTAAAGAGACATTTCATAGTTTCTACTTGTAAAATTTTCCATTTTGAATATCTAGCTTGTCCACCATGTAGCTTCATGATTTTGGAAAAGGAATAACTAATGTTTTGTATGCGACTGTGAACCATGGCACATCCGATTCAATAGTATAACTAGATGAGTATTGATGTATTTCAGTTGAAAGTATCAAGGCAAATGGCGGACTATTTTCCGTACATAGCGCAAGTACAAATCTTGAAATAGAGCAGCTGAATTTCCAAAGAGCACTAGATCAATTAGCGATTCTGATTTATTGTTCATTTATAGAAACTGAGCTGAACTCGATTGTATCACTAGCTTTTGTTCCACTGAATAATGTAAAGTGGCACTTTTTGCTGTGTCTTCTCTAATCTTGAGAGTCTTCACCAATAAAGGGAACTTTGGTATCAAATTCCACATTGAAATCAAAAGCCCATCTTTTGCTTGTATGTCATCAATTTTCATAGCTTGAAAGATTTCATCATCAAGGATCCTCAAGGATTTTGGAAAGAACTGGAGGGATATACTCAGTGTCAGTGATTCCTGTCTCATCAAAGGTATTTACACTGGTATTATGGCAAAAAAACATTTCCTTGTAAATCAACACCTGTGTACTGATTTATTGTATCTAATGATATTTCTATAGTTGAAAATCCAAGATTTTCATTCTGGGTTCCTTTTTCAAGTTGTTAAGCAAGTCCGTGAGCCAGAGGTCCTATCCATTCACCAAAATTTGTTGCTTTGGACTGGAATGCAGAGCTTCTTTTCCAATTAGGTAAAATTAATGGGTAAATGTTCAAGCACATTATACCTATGTCTCGACAATTATAATTTCAAGAGTGCGTATTGTTAGAGGCACATATTTTGTTTTCAGGCTAATAGCGTCGTTCGTTTGACAAATTCTATCTACAATTGAGCTAAATATCTACGGGCTTAAATGTACCGTCCAAAGACTAAGTGAAATATGTTATGGCGTGACTGCTCGGAAATCAGCACTTATTTATGCTTCCATCATTTGTGCTTGTTGTCGCCTTGAATGTTTTCCGAGGTGAGGTTAGGTACTGTCAAATTATAAAGCCAATAAATCCTTGAACGAACAGCGCTTTATGTGAGCTAGCACCAATGCTTCGTTCTTGACGGCCTTATAGTTAATTGAAGCTTCTTTTCTGGCTGTGTACGTGGTCTAAAAGTAGTTATTGCGTTGCCAATGGTTATCTATACTTGGAGGAACCGAGTTCTCAAGGTAAATAAATCGAGGTAAACAATATCAACAACAGCAACCGTGACCATATCAACACTGTTATGCGCTTGCAATTGGCTTGAAATATCTAGACACTACCGTGTATTGACCCTCTGCAATCCTCGTTGCGAAACTTCTGTCCGTGTGAGTAAAATTATATCGTGACTCGACTCATTTTGATGACGCCAGCGAAACAGCTGTTAAAAAAGCCAGAGTTGCAGCAGATGAGAAAGCCAGCCCTGAAGGAGCAGAGAGGGCGTACAAGGCTGAAGGGACGGATGGTATATACAAGAAAGCTTAGGGGAAAAACATTTGATCAGGAAGAAAGTCAACGTTAAAGTCAACTATTTTGTGGAGCAATGAGTGAATAATAGTTTTGCACTTTGGCACTGATTTGGCAATGTGAAGATTGGACCCAAAAACCAAGTAGTCAAAAAGGAAAGAACTGGTGACAAAGTTGATAAGATTGCCGGTTTGAAGAGCGAGATAACAGATGTGAAGGAACTTATGCTAGCCAATACACTAAATATCAATATTTCAGTACTTCGTTAGCTAAACTTAAAAAAGATCAAATGAATCAAATGAATCTAAGCCAGACTATGGAGCATAGAGAAAAGCTGTATTTCAAGGGGCCAAGCTAAAAGATAGATTCTCAAACTTTTGAGGAGCCTTAATGAACAATGAAAAATTGAATGGGGTCCCAAAGAGAAGATCGTTTACCTCAGTTACTGATACTTCTACCGCTTCCGCTAAAACAATCTAGGGCTCTGTGCTGATATTGCCATTGGTCGTGGCGCTTTTGAATTTGCTGGCGTTGTCGTGTGTGTCCGAAGCGCACCATCCGCGTACTGCTATAATCACTCCAGGATTGTTCCATATCAACAGAGCATCGTGGAGGGCTGGTCCCGGCCGTTCAATACATCTCGCCATATTTATATCATCACCATGATTGTTGTTTATAAAAAAGGACTCATTTGGGTAATCATCCGATTTTGATGGATTGATTTGGACTTTACCAAATCCCTTTTACATGGCTTTGTCTGATCTTTATTATGAATTCGCTCCTACTGTACCAAATATTGATCGTTTTTTTCAATAACTTCACTGGTTGATTTCTTGTTTTTGCAATCAGCTGTATTGCTATGACATCAAAGTAAAATGGGCAGCTCAAGTTGGTTTCAAATAAAAGATGATGATACCCAATTCTTTGCTAACTTGCGCTTGATTTCCTATCCAAATTGCAAAAGATCTTTTGCGTACTTATTATGACAACTTATGGTGAACAAAGCACCCCATTGGTTAATGGCGGGTCGGTATGCTATAAAGAGTAACGTTCGGCACATTGGAATTTAGTTGTGACAGTAAAACAGCTAGCTGGTTTCAACTTTAATTTTGAAGCTCGTATGATATTCTAGTTGATGAGGCTCAAACGACTTAATGAATAAAAATTACATCAAATAGCATTGACGGCTGAAACTAACATCCAATACTAATATTCCAATCTTCAATACGTAACAGGCTTTTACATTGAGAGCGAGGCAATGATTGATCTTATTATTTGGCGGTCTGAAATACTCGTTGTGTCGAAAGAATTTTCGAAACCCATCAGGGCACCAAAATTGGCCCAATTACAAAACGACTAAGCTCGGCAATGTTGAATGGAGGCTCCATGTTCAGACCCAAAGTACTGAGTGTTGAAGGATGGTTATGATATAAAATTTACAAAATAATTGAAATATTTTCGAGGTTGCCCAAAGACAATTGAAGTGGTATACGTCTCATTACAGCACATGACAAAGCCAACTTGAGCTCAGGCATTTGAAATCGTGAGGTCTAGCACCAAAGAGGGGCTCCTTTGGAATGAATTTAGCTCACTGTTGAGTCGCAATGTGATTTGTCTTGATTAGCGGTAGCCATTTCCCATGTCATCTTTAAAAGCGGAATTATGGACATAAGCTCCAAAAAGTACGTACATAACATTATCTATTGTGTGATATTTCAACTCTCATATTCCTGGATCATTGGTCTCGTGACAAGCTGGGCATATCTATGCTTTTGGCATTAGAGCTAGTAAATTTTTGGAATATATTTCATATTTGGTTCACAACATTGGAATGCTTCCAAAGCCTAGATCACCCCAAAACCGCTACAGCTATAGACAATTGCATGAAGCGTATAACTGAGAAGGTTATAGCATCTCATCGATTGTTACAATTGTAGAACAATGGCACTGTTGAAGTCAAAGCGTGTTCCGAAACTAATATTGGCGAGAATAAGAACTGACTAATTATCAGACTTTTGAGTCTTCGAATTTCGGCTATTTGGGTGTTGATCAATTCAAGATCACGAATAGCGACCTCTTCATTTGTATAGTTTCCAGAATACCAGTTGGGAGGTATGTAAAAATCACTACGTTTCAGTGTCGAAAAGTTTTTATTTTCAGCTTATTGCATGCCTAGCTTCCGGCTACTGAATTGCGTAAAATGTCGACTGTAACTTCCGATAGTTTCCCACAGAATCATGAACGCAAGACATGTCTAACATACAGTATGTTGATAACTTTGTAAGATTTATTGAATCATTTTGATTTATTTGGTTGAATTTCTGTATTTTCAGCTTCAGCTTGACCGAATTCACATTTATCAGGCCGAATAGGCTTATCATGGGTAGCTTTAGATAACTGACCAAATTTAGTACTTTAACAGCTTCATCGTATGTAGTCCAGCGAGCTTCATAAGTGTGATCTTTCATTCTCTTCAGTTATTGCATTTTCTTCATCTTCAGACTCACCATCAATAGCATTACCAGCCTCACCAACCCCAGCGATGGGCTTCAACAACAATACCGCCCGCTTGAGCTGCTCAAAAGTACCCGTGTGGCGGTCATAGTAGATGATAACCTCATCGCTGCCACTACTACTCTTGAACCCCTTGTGGATCAATTTCATGGAAACATTCAAGTCACTTATTGATGGCTTTAAACTATTGAAGACTTTGCCTTGGACAAAGAAAAGGCATGCTAGTTTTAAGTCAATAAACAAGTTACTTATGGACTCGTTATTTAAAAGAATGGTACTAGTCGAAAGACTGCAATGCTTTTCCTCCACAGTAAGTTCTACTTTTGAAATTTGAAAGCTGTGTAGTATGCCATCAATTGTGTCAAAGTCCAAGCTTCTTAATGATTCTATCTTGTTTTGGCGGAGATGTCCCGCTATTTGTGTTCTCGGAGATCGGTGATTTGATTTGATGGGTAAATAGCTTGAAGCACCAAGTCACATATTACTATAGTCTATGCGATAAATGTTAGAGTTTTAGATTTTGGGTCGTGAAACTGATCGCTGAACAAATCCATGTAGTTCCTTTAGAATAAAAGTGTTCATTTGTTTTGTATGAGCTTGTGAGAACTTAGGGATCGAGAATATCATAAGCTAATTTAAGGCGAGATTTGGCGATTGATTACAAAAATAAAAAGCAGAAAAATAACACCAACTAAGCACCATTGAAATCTTATGGACATATTATATCGATACTCGGAAGTTTGGAAAAAACAGTCTATTGGTCTTGGATGTATGATGTATATAACTTTTGGTCTTCGGTATATGGTATCGGAGTACTTGGAGAACACAAATACAATAGTCCAACAACTACTATTAGCTTTGAATCTGGATAGAGATGTAGCATTGGAGATGATTTGACTAATACCAAGTGCTCTAGATATTTTACTTTGTTTTGGTCGAGTAGTCCTGACTTTTGTGAAATTATAATTTATACACTTATATCACATTGTCACATGGTTATTTTGAAATTGGAATGTCACTTAATCTAAGTAACATTTGGAAGGCATGTGATGATGGAAACAATGAATCAGTTGAGTCCTTGTTGAATGTATCTTTTTTAGTTGAGAAGTAGCCAGATTGGTGGTTGTTATGATATGTAAACGTCGGCGTAGAATGACATATATGCTTAGAAAATCGTTAACTTTTATTCGATTTAAAGAGAGGTAAGCTATAGGATCGATGCTAACACAGCATGTGCCTAAATGTTTCAAAAGGTTTTGTTAGATTTCGACTTTTGAGGAAATAATCCAATAGTTTGTGAAATCATGTCTATATACTTGCACATTTTTCAAACATTTGTCAGATCCAAATTATTGGAATCAGTTCAAGTGATTGTACAGCTGAGGCTTGAGATTAAAATGGAAAGGATGAAGATGATGTAATTACCAGATTAGAGGTATCTTGTTTGACCATTGAGAAATCATTATTTAATTGGTTGTTATGATACGTAAACATCGGAGCGGAATGAGATATATGTTTGAAGAATCGTTAAAATGTTTTCGATTTTGATGAAAGTAACTGGTACAGTCAATACATATTGAGCAATTATATAGTTCTGCCAAAGGGATTTGTTTGGTTTTGACATTTGATGAAATTGTTAGCGTTTTGGTAGAAACATGAGTATATACTTCGACATTTTTCGAAATTTTCTAAGATGTTTGAGATTTGAAATTGAATTTTGTAATGCCACAGGTAGTATTTGTGATGGAGATGGATTGTAAGAGTAACATGTAATTGTTACTTAATTGACAGCTTTTCTGTTGGTCAAGAAATCACCAAGTTTGGGCTCGTGAAGTTGGATATTTATGGAAACGCTGTATAACAAACAAAATTTGAAATACCTTCCGATTGGTGAAAATCATCAGCACTACTATTTTTCAATAGCGCATATAAGATAGCTATAGAATATCTGGTGTTGATAAGATTTAGGCCTCTTGTTTTGTTTTTGGAGGGTAGGTTGTTGTTGTCTATGATGAAATTTTGAAAACCATTTCGGCGGACATTAACATTGATATTATGAGTTCAATTCAACACCAAGTGATCCCATCTTTTGGATATCGATGCAATGCCAGAGTTTGACCTAAGCTCAAGTGTTTCCCTCTTTGAATTATCTCTACCTTACTTTGTGGAGTGATTTGTAAATTCCGTTAGCGATGAGGTCCGAAAAGTGCATTCGGGGTATACAAATGATTCATTAGAATTATGGCCAATGAAGCTAAGACTTCAAAACTTGGGAATGGGTACTAAAGCATTGTTCAATGAGTATTGGTTTGTGTTGGATTCTGAATTATGTTTTGTTCTCGAAATTCCTAGAAGTTCATTTTGTAAATTATGGTACTCAAGTTACCAAAGTTTAGTCGAAGATTGAACTAACTTCAACGTTATAAAGACAGTCAACACAAATGAGAGATATAGAGCATATGGAATAAAGCAACAACGTCATGTGCTGATGTGGTTTTTTGGCTTTGTTTTGTTTATGTGTCGCACTTTATAGTTGTCCATGGTGACATCCCGTATAAGCACCACTGTTTTAGTCCAGGTTCCCGTCACCTTAACTTCCGAATTTATTGTCTATCACTACATGGCCCAACGTATACAATACGAATATTTAGATTCAATTGGTGTTTGAGTGGCTTGAATTTCTCGTTTTGTTAAAAAATCATAGTTTTCTTGTATATGGTGGGAGTCGGATATTGGATTATGGGTAGATATATAAACAGATATTCCTATATGGGTTTCAAAGTTGAGATCCCCAGGAATGAGAAATAGGATTAAACGCTGTATCTTTATAATACTCTAATGTTAACTTTCGATAATTATCTCTGAATCTGATTTGGTGAAGATATTAAGGAAAGCGTATAGCGACGACGAGAGAGTTAGTGAACTTGAATGAATTAGGTGTCTGAATTCATCGGTGAATGCTTCAAGACTTTTAGTATGTGTTTTCGATCACGATTGTGACGTATATGTAATGTCTTGGCTTAATCAATTATGTGGTTCAACAGATATGTGGTATACTATTTGATAAGCATGAGGTTACACATAGACAATTTTTGTAATTTTCAATTTTTGATACAGGCCATGAGAGTGCACATTTAGAGGGAAATGTAAATTGCTAGACAATGATTAGTTGTTAGATTCTTCTTATCTTTGTTCGTTGTAGAGATATGACACTGTTGATGGTGGTTGTTAAGTATGTATCACACGGATTTCGAGAGAAAGGGCAATGAAAAACAACCTTAAACTGCAACATATTTTAAGGGACTTGATAGTATTATTAGTATGCGTTTTGGGTTACAATATGCAACTGTCACGATGAAATTTGCTTATATGGTTCGGTATTTATAGCAAAAAGTGTACATTTTGGACGAAAAATTTTGTCAATATTGAAAATTCAACTTTGTCAATTTTGGGTCTGATGGTTCAAAACTTTAAATATATGGCATTTACAATGGTTCAAAATGATTCATCGTGTTTCTGGATTTGGATGTGGTGTAGTTTTATAGTTATTCAGTGATAAAGTCACTCAATATACGCTGATACAAAACTATCAAAGTGAGGCTATAGACTCTGATGCTGTATATTAGGACAGAAACACGGGCCAAATATGTGATATCAGTTGATAGATTGAAAATTGATAATGTGGTTGTCGAGATATCGTTATTGTTTATGGTTAATATGATGTTGTATCACGTGATAGTGTTTCAGAAGGTAGAAGAGCGAGTATAAGGGTACAATGCACAGGGAGAAATATTTGTATAGGAAACCGGGGCTAAATATGTGATATCAATTGAGTCTTTGATTATAGCGTTGGTAGTTGTTGAGATATTGCTGTTGTTTATGGCTGAAGTCACATTTGAGTATGTGAAAAGTTCTGAATCAGTCAATTTAACAGGTAAAGACACAGGACAGAAACTTTAAGTAGGAAATAGGGATAACGAATGTGATTGCAATTGACAGATCTAAGTTAGCGCTGTTGGGTATTGAGATATTGATGTTCAAATAGTCAGTGATATGTCTATCTATTTACACGTGATTGTTGACAGATATGGAATTCTCAACTATGTGGGTAGTAGAGTGCAGGGCTCAGGATTAAAAATTCAATAAGAAAATGGGGGCTAAATAATTCATTTCGACTGCTACTTGTGTTATAACTTTTGTGGTTGTTGAGATATCGAGGTTATAGTAGTTAATGGTACTGGCACTATTTGCACGAATTTGTTGACAGTAATGGCTTTGCAAAGTGGATGAATAATGATGGTAATAATTCAAGATTTAATTCTTGATAAGGAAACTGTATTTAAATAAAACATTGCAAGTTCAAAGTTTAAAATTGGTCAACTCATTGTTGAGATATTGCTACTGAGATGCACTCACGTAAGCTGACTATGTAATAACAATAGACGAGTATGGTAAGTCTGTGAAAAAAAAGGTTCAAGACTCAGGAAAAAAACTTTAGGTAGGAACTGGGGCTGAAATATATCATTGCGATTGATAGTTGAATAATAGCGTTGTTGGTTGTGGAGATATAACTATTCAACAGGTGAAATATATATTCGCGAAAAGGGTTTAAACGGGACTTTGGTAACTTTATGGATAAAAGTGCTAGAGATTCAAAACAAAATATTTGTTAAGAAAAAGGTATGCAAATAGATTGATGCAAAAGAGAAATCAAAACTAGCGTTGATGGTTGTCGAGATATGACTTGTAATTTAGCTCACTGTTATAAGCGGTTAGCGCAGCACAATACTTGTTCGCGAAACTTATGTAATACTTTTCGCGAAGCTTATGAAATATAGTATTGTAAATCGGATTACTTCTTTAAGAGGTATAGAGATGCTAAGAGTCATTGGTATAAGTAAATTGAGCGTATTAGAGGTGGATGGAGTAAATTAATGTATTTTATAGTTGATAAAGCTAATGTGAGAAGCTTATAAGTGCATAATGTCTTAATTCACTATGTTATACAGACAGAGTATACTTTATATCTAGAAACTGATAGTATATCAAGCACTATCACTATTCAGGTTTTTTAAAGCTTGTATGAGGCAATTTTTATTGCTATTGTATCATTTCGTTTTATATTTAATGTCAAAAGGATTGAATTTTAAAATTATATATTCATAAAATATATTAGTTTTATCTTAAATGTAAATTGAAATTAGTTTTTACTATTTGAGGCATTGTAAAACATCACTCTCTGGCTTATTTCTTTCATTATAGTAGCTTCTGAAGTCTTACGGCTTATTGAATCGATATTATAGTGATTTTATTAGTGGTGTCTGGGTTTTTTTCAACAATTTTTCAAGGTCACTTTTTTTTTACTTGTTTTCGAACAGTATTTAATGCAATGGGCTTGCTAGTTTTGTATACTTTGGTTTACGGTAAATGTTAGGTATGCAGTGTAGCTGGATGAGTCTCAATACATTCTGAGAGTAAGACTATTCGAGGGATATAAGTATATCCCTTTTACAAGGGTGGTGCGTGTCCTCATTCTAGGTGCACGGTGTTCTCTAAGGTGGCGTGTTGTGTACTCTAGGTGCACGGTGTTCTCTATTCTGGGCGTGTTCTGTATTCTAGGAGCACGGTGTCTTGTCTCGGTGGTCCTGTCATCCTTATCTCCGTGACGTGTCTTATCGCCGTCCGGGGTGCTGTCTGATTGTTGATTTACTACACAATGCTGGACTCTGATTGATGGAAACTAGTAGATATATACTATAACGACTGCTGTGATTAAAAGGGTAGTGTTTTTATTTGATTCTGATGTTATTGTATATTGTTTTTGTTTGGGGTCCCGGGTCTTGCAAGTGTGTTGCTTTAGCCCAGGTGTGTTGCTTTTATACGAGGTGTGCGGCTTTTTTTTCGCTGGGTCTTGCTTTCGCGGTGCAGGGTCTTGCTTTACTTTTAGGTGTGCTGCTTTCGCGGCGCACGGTCTTGCTTTACTTTTCGGGGTCTTGAGGAGGCACGGATGTTTTGGCAGAAGAAGTCAATAACTACGCAACCAGAGGTGATTAAGCATGTTTTGTAGTGGCTCTGTTGTGGTACAGCCCGTATCTCATACGCTAGCCAATAAGATAGTTCAATTTCGGAGTTTTCAAATTTACTTTAGGTTTTTATAGAATAGCTATGTTATATAATTTATATTCAGTTTTAAATTGAGTTAATGGAATATTATTTTTTTGTAATAACTTTAAAGAGGTTATAATTAAGCCATGTGATTGTACTGAGCTTTCTGATTATAATGGTATAGGTATGACTTGTTTTGGTGTGGTATAATATTGTTAATGTATGTTTTCGGAGTAACAGTTGTCGGTATACCGGGGAGATTAAACAATAGTAGAGAGGAAGTAGTAGATTCAAGAGTGTTGGAGTGTGAATATGTGTGAAATGTTCTGAAAAATGTAACTGTAAAGTACCATTATCACAGTGTTTAAATTGGCTGAGATATCTTGGTATTAAGAGACTTAATATGAGCAGAAAACATAGTATCAACAAACATAACATCAAATAATTGAAACTGCAAGACTTTATAGCATGTATATGTGAAGACGGTGCAAGATAATGGATGCCCAAACTCTGACAATATGGAGACTGGTATTGGTTGAGCTATCCATGACGTTATGCCTTTTAGGATGTATATGCTATAGCCACACCGCTTAATTTGACTTGGTTTTTCTGAGATGTAGCACGCGGGTGTCGCTTTCTATAGCGTATCTATGCCTCTCAATACAGAGACAGCAAGTAGTCTGGGATGCTCAGCTTTTATGGCTGCTGAGATATTCCATTTTTTGTGCTTGCGAGTTATTGTCGTTGTTCGTTCGTTACACGTAATATATGTCAGATTATAATTATATAGACAGGCAGTAAGAATAAAGGCAGTAGTACCATTAGATGAAGAAGATGGAGTTGTAGATGGTATAATTGTTCCTAAGGAGTTTTAAATGGTAGAATTGTTGTAATATTGTAGTCTGTTTATCTAGTTGTTCATCAGTTGGGTTATCACCGAACTCGTGATATAGAAAAAATGTTGAAAGAGTACAACTGAAGGCAATAATACCATTAGTTAGAGCGACACAAACTATAGAAGCTACAATAATTCCATAAGACTCTAGATTCTTTTTTTTTTGTTGTGATTTCGTACTTTGAGTCTGTAGTTGTAGGCCAGTTGAATCTTCGAAATAGCGATATTGAAAATTAATTCAAGGAGACAAATAAGACATTGACAATTGGGACACTACTACTGTTGAGTGGAGCTACAAAAGTTTTAGATGATCCAGTAGTTACTTAGGAATTTAGAACTTTAGTTTTGTTGTAATCCCGTAGTTTGTTCTGTAGTTAGATGTTAAATCTGCGAAATAGTGATATGAAAAAATAGTCCGGGGAAGGAAAAAAAGGTAATGGCAATAAAGACACTAGTACCAATGGATACAGATACATCCATTGTAAGGCCTACAGTGACTTCTTAGGGATTTGATGTCTTCATATTGTAGAGATCTCGTATTTTGCTTCTGAAGTTGCCGGTCAGTGGTTATATCTCCGAAACAGCGACGGGCATAGCTTGAGTACTAGAGAGTTTCAGCTCAAAACCCTCTACAGTCTAGGGAAAAGAGCCCTAAATATTCTACTGGTGGACTTACATTAGCCTCAAAGTAACTTGTTGAATCGCAATTGTATAAAGAAGCATTGTTATTGTCTTGATATCTGGGCGTGCCCGGAACGATAATTCAACGGCAAAAAAAATCGACGAAACAAAAAACAATCCCAGCCATCAATAACAACAACAACAACACAACACAACAACGACAACAACGTCACAAAATGGATCACATTAGGCCTGCTAATATCAATGAAAGATTTCAAAGTGGTGATAGGGACTCTTGAAGTTGCAGTAGGTGCTAGAGGCCCCGAGACATCAGTATTATCATGGATGGTAAGATTCTGATCAATCAGAGGATATTTAGCTATTGGCGTTGATTTGAAGATTCAACATGATCTTTCATGAAGACCACTCAGACTGGTTCAGACTCTATCCATCAGAATTCAAGACTTCAGCAGAATCGAATTCATTCACCCATATCCCAGGTCCTCAAAACTTCTAAAGATCTTATCATAATCAATAATGGATTTTAGTCTGCGATCAATGGTTAAAATGGTACTTGAGGTAAATGTTTGTCCTGAAGAATGGATTGGAAATCTTTTGACATAATCGGTAATGGATTTTAGTCTGCGATCAATGGTTAAAATGGTACTTGAGGTAAATGTTTGTCCTGAAGAATGGATTGGAAATCTTTTGACATAATCGGTAATGGATCTTAGTCTGCGATCAATGGTTAAAATGGTACTTGAGGTAAATGTTTGTCCTAAAGAATGGATTGGAAATCTTTTGACAGACGATACAATCAAGCAGATATCCGATAACGCTGTTGCCTTAAAGCTATTGAAAAACACCACGCAGTGTGCTCTCTCGAACAGATCTTTCCCAATGTCATAATACCCAGCTTTTATTGTATCAAAGTGTCTGCTATCTTGGATATAACACAAGGTGATCTAAATCAAGAGTCGTTCAAGGAAAGAATGGAGAAAGTTTAGATTCCATCCTCGGTTTCTGAACCACCAGCTTCACATTCTCCAACCCCAACACAAGCTCCAGCTCCACAAGCGTATCAAGTTAATGAAGTCAAAAGTACCAAGTGAACGATGGGATAAAGAATCATCGGCTAATTGAGTTGGGTGATTTGATTTGATAATGGTTACGAGTGAAAAGGATTATAATTTATGATACAAAGCTGGCTTGATGTCAACTTAGCTCGGCCAACCATAACACCCTACTAGCCCAGAAAATAGTTCAATCTGCTTTCGAAGTGATAAGAAAATTAATGCTCATAGCAAACTGATGAACCTTTGAGAAAGATTATCAGATACAACAATTAACGGGCTGAAGTGACTGACCTGTTGTGAAAAGTACACACGGAGATTTACCAAAATC